>WYDI02003418.1:0-11911 GCA_009867235.2 Psittacus erithacus
GTGAGGCACTGGAATGGGTTTCCCAGGGAAGTTGTGAATGCTCCATCCCTGGCGGTGTTCAAGGCCAGGTTGGACAGGGCCTTGGGTGACATAGTTTAGTGTGAGGTGTCCCTGCCCATGGCAGGGGGTTGGAACTAGATGACCTTAAGGTCCTTCCCAACACTGACTATTCTATGATTCTAAAAGCAGGGAGGAGCAATAAAATGACAGGTTGCCAGTGTTCACTACAAATCTGCATTGTAATACGACTTATGTTCAGTGTTTGGTGTCTCAGTAAGATATCATTCAATAAAATGAGATATAGTTGTTAGTTCAAACATAGGATACTTGGAGTGCATGCATTAGCTCTTCTATTGTGCTTGTAATTAGGAAGTCTAAATAACAGACACATAGGCCAGCATCATTCAAGTTGGTGTAAAATAATGTTAGAACTGAAGTCTTTCAGTCCTCATAGTTCCATGCACTGTGAATTGTATTAGATGACTGTTAGAGGAGTGGTGTGATCTTCAGTGCAGATGTGAACAAGGGCTGGTTTTAATTTTGTATTCCAACTAAATGTATTTTAAGTCCCTGGTGGTCTTAAGCAGGCGTGTAGTTTCCTTTATGCACGCAAACAGTCCATCAGGGTCAGTTTACTGAAGAGATGTGAGAGGGAGGGATTGGAATAATTACTTGACTCTTATGTGGGATTTAATCTGGGCAGTAGGGAGTGTACATCACTCCAGTCCGAGACTCCTGTGGGCCAATCTCTGCCAGCTGCTGGGCCAAGCTCTGGAATGGGTTGCCCAAGGAAGTTGTGAATGCTCCATTCCTGACGGCGTTCAAGGCCAGGCTGGACAGACCCTTGGGTGACATAGTTTAGTGTGAGGTGTCCCTGCCCATGGCAGGGGGTAGGAACTTGATGATCTTAAGGTCCTTTCCAACCCTAACTATTCTATGATTCTATGATTCTAAGCTGAAGCCTTGGTAGCAGCAGTGCTTGATGTCCTGGATGTCCTTCACCCAAGAAGACTGACTCAGAGGTTACGCCTAGCGGGTGACTTCTCTTTTGATAAGCAAGCTTATTCTGAGAGTTTAAGTCTTTATGCATGTCTTTTTAAATTACGTGGTAACAACAAAGAAGAGAACAATACAGGACTGTGAACAGGCTGACTGCCTACAGAGCGTCATAGTGGGAATAGCTTGGTTTTGTCACAGTTTAGATGGATAAAATCTTTTCAAGTCACTGACGTAGCGTCTTTGCTCCTTTTCCACCCTGTGGTGGAGTCTTAGAGGGTTGATGAAGTGTGGAAGAAGGGAGAGAAAGGAAAGGGCATTACCAAATCCAGATGGTGGTTGTTGGTGTTGAAAACTCTATTACCAATCATGGCAGGATCCAGCAGGTGGGCAGGCTGGGCCTTAGGAGGAGGAGCGGCTTTGGGAGTGCTTCAGTTACCCATGTAGGTTATTAAAACTACTGTAGTCTTATATTTTCTTCTGTGCACCAGTTTAAGAACCTCTGTGTCGGTGGTTTAATCTTTGCTTCCCTCTTGTTTTGGGGGATCGCCATGAGCTCATTAAGCTGTTTGTGTGGACATGGGCTAAACTGGGTTAGTGAAATGTTAATCTTTGTTAACCCCTTCTTCATTCTGTATTTATTTTTAATCCAAATGATTTCACTGGCCCTATTTCAAGTGTGGTGCCACAGATAGTGTTTTTTCCAATGACATTCTGAGATTCTCTGCTTCGCTGTGATTCCTTTCCTAGGTGCAGCGCTAGGTCTCATTCTAAACTGGTGTTTGTGAGTCTGTACCTAGTGAAATGGTATTCCTCTATGCTGCTGTGGTACTATTTACATTGGAAAATACAATGGGATTCTTACTGTTTTGAAGGTTTGATGTTGAGAAGCATATTGGCCTGAAACTTCCTGAAGTATTCCTGTTTTGTTTTCTCTTTTCCTGGATTTTTTTATATGTATGGATTTTGTTTTGTATGACAGTTCCTGACAAATAATCTTATAGCCATTTGATTACTATTCCTGCTTTCAATCCAGATAATTACAAGTTTGTAGTCTATGTAGCAGTTTGCATCTTCATTTTTTGCAGAGCTTTTCCTGTAGCAAAAGTGAGGATTATCAAAAGTGAAAGGCTTTGTTAGTCTTCAGCAGGCAATACTGTGTTCCATTGAGAAGTTCCTTTTACATGGAACTTGAACAAAAGAAAGAAATTATTTACAGAGAAATCATGTTTGAAGACCTCTTTATAGTAAGTTGGATCAGTAAGGAAAGTAGTTTCTAGCCATCACTTCTGCTAGAGGAGAGGAACCTTAAGAAAAGCACGATCTGATAATCACAGTCCTTTGATATTCATTAAGTGTGGGCAGTTGTGCTCACTCTGAAACTTGTGGGATACATCATATTTTTATCAGTTTATCTTCTCTTATGTCTTCTTTTTTTTTCAGTTCTAGAGTAAGACTTTGACCACTTTTGTGGTGGATTTGTCTCCTGCAGTTGTTAAACCTGCTCTTGTCTTCAGTGTTTTTATCAAAACCATTTCAATATAAACCATTTTATATCAAAACCAATAGAATTCTATGATTCTATTCTATGAATTAATCAGGCATTTGAATCACACAGATCTTGAGATCATGAGTCATTTTTGCCTACTGGAGATGTGTTGCAGTTGGTGCTTTGCTGGAACATAGTGTTTGAGGCTTCTAACTAATTATAAATTTAGGGTTAATTACTTTTTTGACTCTGGATATAAGCAAATATTGGTTGAGGATTCTCCCCTCATCTGTTGATGGCTATCTAGTGACAATTACTAGCTACTTAGTGGGAGAAGTGAAAGGGGACCCTAGGCAATGGACTTATTTGTGCTTGGGTTCTCATTAGTTGTAATGGCAAGAAAACAGGGTGGACAGTTTCATGGAGTTTCACAGATCGCCTTTCTGTTCCTGGATTGAATTTCAGAAAAGCTGTAAGTGAGCTGTCACTTGAGATTCCCTCCCCTATCAGTATCTTTGGTAGTCAGCATTGCCCAATCTGAAGGTCCAGTGGTTTGCTGTATTACAATCATGAAGGCTCTTACAAGAAGAGGTAGCTAAAGATGGAAGACTGTGCTGCTGTGAAAAAGTAAATGAGCATCACACACAGAAGTTAACATGACAGAGACAGTATCAGAGTAGTATGGCTGTAGGAAAGAAGTGTAATATGGATGCATTCTGGCAAGAGCAGTGTCTGTGCAACAGCTGAATTCTTTGATGAATTGTAATGTAAGTGTTGCCTTATGTTTCTGTCTGGATCAGGACTTGATGGGTTTCCAGAAATCAAGTTCAGTACTTTCATTATAAACAGGCTTCAGGTTTAAAAAATTTAAGTGTGTGTTGGAGAGGAGATCTCTTGGGAGGAGATGGGGCAACGCCTCTTAAAATACATAAGCATCCTTTCAGTGTTTGTTTTGGATTTTTGCTTGCCTTTTTTTTTTTTTTTTTTTTCATGTGTGTTTGGTTTTTGTTGTTGTGTTTGGTTTTTTTGTCAGAAGGGAAGAGCAGCATCATGTATTTTGCAATATTTATCAGATTTATCATCTTCATGAAAACGTCTTCAAGTAACAGATTTTCTTTTTATTTCTGAAACATGCATGACCTTGCACATAGGTAAGCTCAATGATTGTAGTGTGAGGTTTCCAAGTACAGGAGAAAATTGGCCTTCAGATATGTTTCTCCCTTGTATGTATGTGAAAGGGAAAAACAAACCCAAAGGGAACAAAACAGCTTAGTAAATGTCTGAGGTTTTTCCTCAGCTATTTAAAAGTTGACATTACATCATCTGCACAGATGCAAATATGGAAAACAGTAGGTGTGTTAAATCTCCCAACTTGTTTTTAAAACCTCTTTTACAGAGGACTTTGATTGTGTGATTGTGTCAGTAAATAGAGATGTGGCGTTATGTCCACTTTTCTTTCTCGTTCTGGAAGATTGGAAATTTCTTTAAATGCTTGGTTTGTATTTTAAGATTGTTCTTGGCTCCTGCCGAAATGCTGCTGTGTTTTCTGTCACTGGCTCTGCTCTTTCCAAAGATGGTTTTATTTCAGTCAAATTGTGTTCTTTCTTTTCCTAACTATCCCTCTCTTATATACGTGTTTCAGTTTTTCCCAAATGCATTTTTTCTCTTTGAACAATGATATTACTGAAGAAAAGGCAATAAATAATGTAGCTGAGTGGTTTTGTATGAAAATCAGCTAGATTGATTTTTTCAGACAAAGAGGAAAAACAATTCCTCCTTTAAATTTCAGTGCTAAGCCTCGGAGGGTTAGCAAAGTGCATGTGGGTATTTTGGATATTGAGACCTGTCCTAGGTCCTGATGGAGGGTAAGGTCTCTGAGGTGATATCTAAGACTTGGTTTAAACCAAATGTGAGGTTACATGACTTCTCAGCTGTCAAAGGACTTCTTAAACATTCCACGGAAATGAAGTTTTATTTGGTGTGTTTGTTAGGTTCTTTATTGTCTATAAGCAGGGTTATTACTGTCTCTGTGTATGGCTACTTTGTGGAAGTAAATGTTAAAGGAAATAAAGCTTCTAAGTTGGCTTAGAAATTGGGCTTAAAATATTACTGTAAAAGTACAGAACAAACCCATCCAATTCTGAAATCAGTTTCTATTGCCATGTAAT
Organism: Psittacus erithacus; assembly: GCA_009867235.2. Taxonomy (NCBI): domain Eukaryota; kingdom Metazoa; phylum Chordata; class Aves; order Psittaciformes; family Psittacidae; genus Psittacus; species Psittacus erithacus. The sequence goes on from WYDI02003418.1 coordinate 4,654, forward strand.
TGCTACATGTAAGAAAACAAGTGAGAAGTTGAAGTGTGTTTTCTCTTTTGCAGGTGTTGCTGGAATAGTTCAATTTATTTAAAGCATATCATTTCATGCAATTGTGCCTGATTGTTAGTGCAGCTGTCAACAGCTGCATGCTCATTTAGCTAATTGCATTCTAGTAAGATAGCTAAGCTTATTTTAAGATACGCAGTTGTGCACTTTATTTTTAAAGCAACTACACACACTGAGAAGATTCACTGCAGAAAGCTCTGTGCTATCACAATCAACAATCATTGCTCCAAAGAAAATTTGAGAGCTCAGAAGCAAGACTATTAGCCAGTCTGGTGTATGGATGGCATCTGTCAAAAGTTGGACCATGCTACTTAAATTCATATAGTTCTGAAGGCCTTGAAGTGGTCTTGTCCTTGGGGTTAGTTTCATCATCTGCTCTTTGGGAGTATTTTATATTTTAACATGTAAAACTTTATTTTCACAAGCAGCTAATTCCTATTGCTGCTTCAGTATTCTGGTTGTGTATATAGGAGCTATGAGTATATGACACACTGATAATCTCTTTTAAGAAACATGTACTTGAAATGAGGTGTTTGTATGAAGTTGTTTATGTATAAAAAGCATATTAGGAGAGTAGATCATCTATTATGCATGCTAGTCCTGTATAACTTAACTTGTATGTTTTTTTACTGGTGTGTGTTAGCTATGTAATTACAGTTGACAATATGAAATGTATAATGCAGTGTTGTTTTTATTTGTTATATAGCTTTATGCCAGTATATACAGGCCTCTAAAACCCGAGATGGTGCCAGCCGTTTCATTTCAAGTGCAACAGAAGGTAAAGGAAAAAGCGTGGGGTAAAAAAAAGCACAAATCTTTGTTCATCTGATACCCTGTCTTCATGGACATTTATGTGGTTCTTGATCTTTTAACCTTTTAGACTCTCTTCACAGCTAACTTCTTGTAGTAGGTGGTGGATACCCTTTTTTCCTAAGTCATGAAGAAGAAATTAAGTAATGCCACTTGTATGTCAATCTTAAACTTGCATCATCTTTGCATCTTGTCTATTTGTGCTTTTCTTCAGTAACAAAATTCCACTGAAACTGAAGCTTTAGCTATGCTTTAACAAGAATCTGAAGTATCTGAGGAGTAACTTAGAGAATTGCTGTCACAACCACAATTTCAAGATAATTGCGCTTAAGGAAAAGCACAGATACTTAACAACATAGAAATGTTACTATGCTAATCCTTGCTAATATCTGCAGTCTGATTATATGCTGACTAACTGTCCCGCATTTTCTGTTTCTCTTGAAAGGAATGTTTGCTTAATTCACTTTTCCTCGCATCTACCTGCTGATGTCCTGCTATTTGGCCTTGTTTGAGCTTAAAAAGAGAATGAAATATTTATTTACATATTTTTCTTTCACCTGCAGGGGAAAACTTTGAACAGACTCCTTTAAGACGCACATTTAAATCCAAAGTTCTTGCTCGCTATCCTGAGAATGTTGAATGGAACCCTTTTGACCAGGATGCAGTGGGAATGGTCGGTACCACTTTATGGCTTCCTACCTTAACAATTGAAGGCATTCATCTGTATTTTCTTTGATGGGAAAATGTGGTATCTGTTATAGATTGGAAACAATAATGAATTTCTCTAAATTAATCAGACTCAGAAAGGGCTTTTCATTTAATTGTGATATTGTTTTAAAGGAAATTAAGTTACAACTTGTAAGTGATAAATTCCTAGAAAAGTCTTTTGTTCTCCTGCAGTTTGTTGCATTTTAGAGAATTGGTAGAGAAATAAATTAGTCTGCAATTAATGAATCTTCTTTGTGCATGACTTTTGTGTTAAATAGAATGTAATGTAGTTTCTTTCTTTAGATGAAATATAGAACTTTCTCTATCAGGTTTCTGGTCTTGGTGACCAAAACACTTTCCTTTATCTGTGTTTGAATTCTATTATTTTGTTTCCATTGAGGTTGGTAATAAAATGGTTATGAGTTTCAACAGAAACTGAATATAGCCCTTTTAATATGTTCCTTTAGTTTTTATGGTGTGTATGCATATTACTGTATGGTACAGAGATGTAACACTTAATAGAATTGAAAGTGAAATATGATGGCAGTCTGTGGATTCTAAATCCTGTTTTCATCAATGTTTCTGCAGGCAAGGGGAGAGAAAAGTGTTTTAATTGGTATTATCTCCCCTCCCCCTTTTTTATAGCTGTGTATGCCTAAAGGGCTTGCTTTCAAGACACAAGCAGATTCCAGAGAACCTCAGTTCCACTCTTTTATTATTACTCGTGAAGATGGCTCACGGACATTTGGATTTTCTCTCACGTTTTTTGAGGAGGTTACTAGCAAACAGATCTGCAGTGCAATGCAGACATTGTATCATATGCACAATGCTGAATATGACATTCTTCATACTCCACCCACAAATGACAAAGATAGCTGCAGCAGCACTGGAGACTGCAATGGCACTTCTGTTTCAAAGCTGCAGCGTTTTAACTCCTATGACATCAGCAGAGACACACTCTATGTCTCAAAGTGCATTTGTCTGATTACTCCAATGTCTTTTATGAAAGCTTGTAAGAAAGTATTAGAACAACTTCACCAAGCAGTGACTTCACCTCAGCCGCCACCTTTACCTTTAGAAAGCTACATCTACAATATTCTCTATGAGGTTCCTCTTCCTCCAGCAGGAAGGTCATTAAAATTTTCAGGTGTTTATGGACCAATTGTCTGCCAGAGGCCAAGCACCAGCGAACTACCATTATTTGATTTTCCGGTTAAAGAAGTTTTTGAATTGCTTGGAGTAGAAAATGTGGTTCAACTCTTTACCTGTGCCCTCTTGGAATTTCAGATACTGCTTTATTCACAGCGTGAGTACTTGTTTTTTGTCTTCTTTTGTAGTTGTACTGGCACAAGGTCTTTTCATTTCCTGAATTTTAAAAACCGCACAAACAGAAGTATAGCTGCATTAAAGTGGCATAAGCATGCTATTGCGGTCCAGCTTATCTGTGTGCAGGTTTTAATGTGAAGAAAAGAACTGGAGTTCTTTTGCAAAGAGAGCATTGTATTGGCTCCTGGTTTTAGACACCTAAACTTAAAACTTTGGGCTTTCACACAAACTTCTGTATTCATGGACTGAATGTCCCCCCTATTGTTGTCCCTGGAAATGTGCTATTGGATAGAGTAGTATGTTTTCTCCATGTTCCTCTTCAGCTGCTTAGCTGAATTGCCTCCTATCTCTGCCAAAGTACCCATGCGTTTTGAGAAGTTATGTTGTTAATTATGTATGGTTCTGAAAAAGAATTAATGTTGCAAATATATTTTTTTCTTTTGAGTACCTGAAGTCAGATTTCAGTTGTTACTTTGAAATAAAATTACCATAAAACAGTTTTACTTGACTGAATTTAAATCCCAAATCTCTGTTAAGGTCTTGAAACAGTTATTGCTGAAGTCACATAGATAAAGCTTGCTTTGAAGGGATAGGCAGCAACTAAGCTGAGATAGTATATGTTTATCAATTAATAAGTAATGTGATAGTGGTATCCATTTTCTGTGTTGAAATTTGTGAATCCTCAGCTCCTTGTTCTGCTCCTGTTACTCTAATACAGAGTATATGCAGTTGCGCCAGAAGATAATTACACTTTTTTTTTTTTTCCCCCCAAGCTGTCTAACATTAGTCCAGATCCACCTATTCATAATGAAATTGTTTAAGGTAGACAGACTGCATTTTGAACTATACAACACTGTTTTATAGTAACGGTAAGGAAGCCTAGAAGACTCCGAGACAAATCTGGGGATATTCCACAGTGTTACTGAAATCTGTGATAGTTTCTTCCAGTGAGATGTGACAGAAATACATAGAATACAGATGGTAGCTATTTATAAAATATAACCTGCAGTTATTAGCAACATTCTGCAAGCATGAAATACGGATGATTGTGTGTTGAGATGTGCGTAGACTAAGGCCAAAGATAAGTTTTGTTTGTATAGTCAAGGTGATTCAAAGTGTATAATGCCAGCAGGGTGTTATATCACAGTTGTTGCATTGTATAAATGGTTAACTGTGACAGAAAAAAATATACAGTAATTAAAAACACAGTCAAAAAACTACTGTACCTGATAGTGGTTACTCTCTTGAATTTAAAAACCAAATTGCTTTGCTTGTTATTCATAGAAAATCTAGAAACACTTGGCTAGCAGGAAAACTTCTTTTGTAGTTTCTGCAGAAATGGATTATACGTCTGAGATTTAGGGATAGTTTGTCAGTGTGGATATCTGTGTCCCATCAGTAGAAGATTCAAACTTCAGCTTTTCCATCTGCAGAAGAAAGCAGTCCAGTTGGCCTGTAGTTGTGCTTTAGACCTTCTGTGCTGGAAGTGCATGTGCCCGACTGGTTGGAAGCGCTGCAAGAAAATGCGTGCATCGCCATATCAGAACAGTATTCCCTGATCTCTTTTCAGGCTATTGTGTTACAAATCCTGATTTCTTCTGGGCTGGAACTCCACTCTTCTGGATTAGTCTTCTGTATCCTGAATTCTCTTTCTAAGCCATGTTAATATGTTCAGCTTTTTTTTCTTGGGCACTTTCTAAGCGTGTCTGATCAGTGGCTAATTACAGAAGTTTAAAATAGCTCTGGAACACCTGAGTTGCTTGTTTGCACATGCAGACATATGGAATTCAGAGGGATCTATGCAGCCGAAGGCCTGTGGGCCTGTATCTTTATGACCAGTTTCTGTCCAGTGTTCTCCTGCTTCACCGTAAGCTTTGGCTGAGTTGTGCTGTGTGGCAGATTATGGTAGTGTCTTGTGAAGTTCTTGCCTACAGTTTCTGGCTGAAAAGTCTTCTTTCTGTAGAAAAAGAATATATACTTGTTTGTTGATGTTTGGTCCTCAATTTTGGTGAACTAAGTGTGGCAGTGGCTTAATAGCAGCCATAGTTTTTTGAAATGTAGCTTCTCTTCAGTACTTGTTAGGGGATCTGATCCCTGACGCTTTTTTTTACCTGCTTTTTTCTTTTTCTTTAAAACCACTTTGGCACAGTTTCCTAATAAATAGTCAGAACACTTTCAAAACTTCTCATGACTTAGAAACAGAAGTTACTGCATTCTGCTGGCATTGCCAGTAGCCAAGTCAAAGAAGCCATTTTCTAAAATGTTTTTGATACTCATCTACTTTATTTTCACATGACTTGAAATGGGAGCGTGAAGTATTTTGAAGTTCTAGAAGGTAAACTTTTTCTTCCTGTAATTTCTGTTTTTGCCTTTCCTAACCATGATAATCTGTTTTCTTCTATGTGGCAACAAATTAAGTAATTGTTTAGTGAAGTGATTGCTTGTATTGCTTAGAAGGATGGTATCAGTAGGAAAATTGAACTTCTGACTGAGGTTCTGATTGTCTTTACCTGTACTTAACAGTTTCCTTCTTTGTTTTGGTTTCTTTAAGTTTATGTGGGGGTTTTTGTTGTTGGTTGGTTTTGTTTGGTTGTTTTTTTTTAAAGCAGGAATATGCTCTTAATACATTTTGCTCTTCTCTGTTGTCAGCTAAAGTCAGTGTTTTGCAGTTTGTAAAACAGGGAATGTTGAATGAAGATGCAGGTGAAGGTTCACTCAGTTTGAAATGGAATCAGGAATTTCCTGAACTTTTGTAAGGGCTTGTACATGTTCTTGCATGTGCTGTAGTGTAAGGTCTAGGTTGTCCTTCAGATTATAAATCTTACACAAGTGTCCTTTGGGTTTGTTAAATCTCTTGGTGCTCAAGTCTGTGATAGCTGAGTTGGTGGAATCATTTCTTGTTCCCTAGGTCAAATGAGATTGCAATACACATTGGGTGGATTTAGGTTTAGAACAGTACATGACAGGATCAGAAGACTTGCTTATAAGATTTATTTAAAAAATCCTAAACAAGCAAAAAACCCAAACCTCTTGGAGGACTTTGCTGACAGATGCAGTTCTTCTTGAAACAAATTACCACTTGTAAGTTCCAGTTAGTCCTTGGAATAGAAGTAACTTCACTTGGCAGTGAATGTGTTTTGCTTTAAGATTCCTTTGACATGTTTCTAACTTTATGCTTCTGGAAATTCGTTTTTGTTCCACTGTATTGGCACAGCGTGCATGTTTTGGATCAGTGTAAGCCAAATGTAGGGAATGAATACCTTGATTTGATTGTCCTTTTGAGAGATATGTCTCCCATTTGGAAAAGCGTTAGAGGAATGCAGGTGACTATAAGACAATGAAGAATTTGAAGCTGCTCCTAGTGCTGAGCCAGTGCTGAGGAACTCTAGCAAAGTGGTGGTGCTAGGGGCCTTCAGTAGTACCCTCACCAAATTACTCTGCAGGAGGTGGTTTGTGTTCCTGCATTTTATGTTGCTCTCTTATCTTTGGAATAGAAATATTCCTTATCTTTATAGAGTACCTAGAGCTTGTCTGAAGAGTGTGCACCAAGTTAAGACAGTTGTGAAATCTGCTTGGAAGTTATTTTCTAAGCTGAAAACTATAGTAGGAGAAATGTAATACAGCACAGATTATGAAATATCTTGAACAGTTTTTATTTTCTCGTTAATTGCTCTCTGCTGCCATTTTTAAGTGCAAATGAAGTTGTTAGGGTGCTTGCCTGCTTTGCTTTGCTTTTGTTTTTCTCTTCCCGTTCATGTGCTTAAAATTATGTTCGCTCTGGAGATTTAAAATATTAGTTCTACTTCTTTGCTGTATTAGTCCTGTGTTGTCCAGTTCTCATATCTTACATAGGACATTTTCTTCTTATGCATCTAATGAGTTGGACACCTGCTGCTTGGTGCAGGCATCTTTAGTCAGCCAGTCAGACAAAGAAGTGAACACAAATAGCAAGTACTTTGACCTGCTGCTTCTACTAACCACAGTTTGTTCTTACTGCAGTTGCAGGTTTCCTGAAGTGAAAGGCCCAGTTAAAGAAATGTATGTTTTCTCTAAGGAGTCTGACATACTGAATACCTGTGCTCAGAAAAATCTATTGAAAAATGCTTCTTTTACACTATCCTTTCCGCTACAAACAGGCATGCCTAAAGTGAACTCTTGAGGTAAAAAGAGTTTGCCACCACTGTGTCTGGTGGCTCAACTGCATTGCGTGCTACCTGTCCATAGGAACTGTGTTTATAATTTTTTCCCCTTCTGTTCCCCTTCAGGCTAAAGAAAAGCTTAATCATAGAATCATAGAATAGTTAGGGTTGGAAAGGACCTTAAGATCACCTAGTTCCAACCCCCCTGCCATGGGCAG
>WYDI02003419.1:0-24825 GCA_009867235.2 Psittacus erithacus
GGCAGTGTTCAAGGCCAGGTTGGACACAGGGGCTTGGAGCAACTTGCTCTAGTGGAAGGTGTCCCTGCCTGTGGCAGGGGGTTGGAACTGGATGAGCTTTAAGGTTCTTCCAACCCAAACCAGTCTGGGATTCTATGATAGCCTTTAGAAACAATACTAATCTGTTGAAAGACATCTTGGTTCAGATTAAGTATAGTATGGATTTTCCCATTGATGCTTCTAAACTGAAAAGTTAGAATCTTGTGATAGTTTGGCTTCTAAATGTACTTCTTAAAAATTCAGGGGTTTTGTGTTCCCCAAAATGTCAGTGATAAAGAAAAATAAATACCTTCATTTACTTAGAAGATGAATTCTATCTGCACATCTAGTGAATGGACATAGTCCTTTAAGAAGCTTTCTCTAGCATTGTCCTCTGGCTTCTGTGCTAAAACTCTTTTTTGTGCTCCATGTGTCCAGTGTAGAGGATGTGCTGACTTTTCAACAGCTTTTATGCCGCCATACACATTAACACTCAATTTAAACATATTCCTGGTTGTTCAGGTCTCTATTTCTTTAATTTTGAAATAAATAATAGAAATAGGTACTTGGCAGTGAGTATTTATTCTGTTACTAGTGTCTCCAAGGCATTCTATACAAAACAAGGTGGTTGGATATCCTTTTGTTTGTAAGGAAATATAAAGGTAGTGCAGATGTTGCATTAGTCTTCTTTTGGTTTGGATTTGAAATTATCTCTGTTTCTGGATGTTCAAGCAGGAAGATACAAAGAAGTTGGGATGTTAGTGCATGGAACTGGAAAGGTAAAAGAATTTGAAGAGAAGTGCAAGTGTCTTAGCTATAAAGAAGATAAAAAACCCTTTAAAAATAATGAAAGTAGGAAAAGTTCCATTAAGCTGTTTTCTGAATTCCTCAATAATAGCAGCTTCCAGGACTGTTTTTAGTTCTGTACTTGGAATGAGTTGGCTCTGAAGAAAACTTAAATGGTCCATTTTGAGTATGTTTTCTCTCAGCTCAGTAATTCTGTGTAAATCCTTCTCCTGTGAGACATCAAAATACTGAGAGGAACATTTAACCTCATTTAAACTAACCATTTCTTATCTTGTTTTGTCTGATCTGTACACTCAGGAATCGAGATGACAGTGACTTCTGTAACTGTAATTCTCTTCAGTCATTATGGGTTTATTCTTTCTGCACAGACATTGCAACCTTTAGGAAGAAATAAATACTACATTTAGAAAGACATAAATATTATATAGATTTTATCCTTACTTGGTAATGTTAAGTCCTTTATTCCTTCGTGTATTCACATTGACTTCACAGATTCTGGTTCTTTTGATTGTACAGTCACTCGAAGGAGTGAGTTTTAATTCCCATGCACTTCTCCTGTGCTTGCAGAAGGAATAGGAGTTAATCATGCAGCTTGGCCCAATATTTGGCCAGCTTGAAAGTTGCGTATTTCATACATCAGGGAACAAAAATCCTGTTTGTTATCAGAAGATGTTTTTACAGTTACAGTACTGTTAAGTGTAGAGGTAAATCTTGTTTTCCCAACTAGTGTTCACCAGGTCTCTGTGTTTTTTGTTTTGTTTCCCCCCACCTCCTTTTCCTTACTCATTAATTCCTTTCGGTATGAGGATTATCATGTAAGTTGTAAGCTATGAAATTGTGTTGTAGCTCTTACACCTTTAAGATACGCAGTATACGTTCATATGGTGGTTATTACTTTTACCTGGCATGCTCACCTGTCTCTGTTTTGTATCGTTTTGCTTCATAAGGCTCCTGCAATGAAAGGATTAAATAGAACCTCTTTTTCCTGCACTTCTTCTGTCTCAAAGACCTCTCATCTTTCTGATCCTGTCAGTTTGAGCAGTGGAAGTAGTGACATAGATGTATGGTTTTGTGCTGTCATCATGTGGTTACCTTTGGATTTCTAAACCCCTGCTTGTGTTCAAACACCCCAAAATCCCCACACATGAAGAGGATATTCTTCTTCTGAAAGAAGGTGGATAACAAACACCAGTTTGTTTTACCTTTCTGTGGATACTGCTTCCTGACATTTGTCAGCCTTGTGTACGATTCCACTGTGTTAAAGCTGAAAAGTTTAGAAGTGTTAGCTTAGTATTAGCCCTTTCTATCAGAGTTCTAAAATGCCAGGGAAATGTGAACTGTAATAGAATCTCCTGGAAAATAGGTTCAATCCTTCTGGTTTCTATAAGTTTGTGGGGTTTTTGTTGGGTTTTGGTTCAAGAAAGAATCTTGAAACCTACATCCACACTTACTTCATCCTTCCTAGTACAAGTAGGATTGATTGATACCAGTGCCGTTTGAAGCCCCTCTTTACTGTGACATAAGGGTTAATTGATGTTTTAATTTGTCTCTTCTCACAGAGTTGGGCTGCATTGCACTTACGTTGTGTTCTGTCTGTAGCTCTCAGTTTGTAATCAGTGGCCAGTTTTCTGTTTCTGGAGTTAACTATATAAAATATTGCTAATTAATTTCTAGCTATCATCTTGAAATATTAACCAAGCTGTCTTGTCTTTTGTTTTGAAGCGGGCCCAAGCTGTTCTTCAGGCAGTGACAGCTGTGCAGGCGACAAATGCTCCCATTAGTGGAACCACTGTTAGTGAGAGTGCAGTGACTCCAGCTCAGAGTCCGGTACTCAGAATAATCATTGACAATATGTACTATCCAGTAACCCTGGATGTTCTTCATCAGGTAAGCCCAATTTCTTTTGAATTTGAGCTCTCATTTGGGAGGAACTTTGTGTGTAAAACTTTGCCATGTTTCTTGGCAGATATTCTCTAAATTTGGTGCTGTATTGAAGATAATCACATTCACAAAGAATAACCAGTTTCAAGCTTTACTGCAGTATGGTGATCCAGTAAATGCACAGCAAGCAAAACTAGTAAGTAGAGTTTTCTTTTAAGGCTGGAGACCTTCCTGTACTCTAAATGTTTGGAAGATGTTAATATGACAAGTACTGACCTTAGTAATGTGTCACACTCCTCCACCCCTTGTGTGAATTCTGTGAGATGAAAAAATAGTTGGGAGGTATGATATTACTATTGCATAAAACCAGTGTTTGGCAATACTATGTTTAAGTATTCTATGTCTAAAGATTTGTGTACATCTGTAATTATGACTAAATATTTTAATAAGACTTCACATATGGAAGAGTGCTGTAGTGCAGATGTCGTCAAGCAGTAGAAATGTAGGCTGTGATGTTGGTGCAGAATCAATTCGCTCCAAGCAGGAAATTCTGTAAGATAGAATCATAGAAAAGTAGGGTTGGAAAGGAGCTCTAGATCATCCAGTTCCAACCCCCTGCCACAGGCAAGGACACCTTCCACTAGAGTGGGTTGCTCCAAGCCCCGTTCAACCCGGCCTTGAGCACTGCCGGGGATAGGGCAGCCATAGCTTCTCGGGGCAGCCATAGCTTCTCTGGGCACCCTGTGCCAGTGCGTCAGCACCCTTACAAGGAAGAACTTTTGCCTTAGATCTAACCTGAACTTCCTCTGTTTCAGTTTGAACCTGTTGTCCCTTGTTTTTATTGCTACAGTCCCTAATGAAGAGTGAATTCTTGTTGCTAGATCCTTTCTAACCATCAAAACAAAGATGTGATTTGTGGATTGGATAAAGATTTGTAGAGATATTTAATTATAGTATCCTAAAAAAAAATTACCTAGAGCTCATTATAATTGTAGATGCCCAGAAGAGAGAGTGTAGTCTTACTCATGGGGTCAGACTAGGAAGCAGCTTTGGATGGGTGATAGGTGAGATCAGGATCTTACTTGTGTTTTAATGGAGATGTCCCTGGCCATGACAGGGGGTTGGAACTGAATGATCTTAAGGTCCTTTCCAGCCCAAACTATTCTATGATTCTATGAAACTCTCCTATCCTAGGTAGGAAAGGCAAGAACAGGTAACTGGTTTTATTCGTTACAGAGAGCCTATGGATAAATTATGACAGATCAACAGCATGTAATCTGTACCAGTTGTTTGGAATTAGTTGAGTGGGATAATTGAATCAATCTGTGGCAACGGAAAAGTTGAACCAAAGGGGGAGGCTGGATTTTTTTTATTATATTGATTTTCAAGAGCTAAATGGAATGAATTTATGTTTTCAGACCTTCCCATGGACGCTGGGTTTGCGGGAAGCTGATTCAAGTTGACGTGCTGGTTTGGTGTTGCTTGGCAGCACAGAAAGTGCTTATTGCCTATAGATGACAGAATAGCTGAGAACTTGAAGCAAAAGTGAAAAGCTTGCACCTCAGCCTGAGTTGGCAATGAGTATCTCTTAGTAGAGGAAAAAAAAAATAGGCTTAGTTTTCTGTTACTGTACAGAGTGATGATTGTATTGAAATCAAGACCTTCATGGTGAAGGATGGTAATTTTTATCCTCATCACCAAATGAGATAGTGGTTATTGATTAAAAAAGTATTTTAAAAAGGTGGTCAAGACAGGAATCACAAAAATTAAAGAGGTTTTCAAAAAGCAGAGAGGAAGCTTTCATGCTGTTAGGAAGAGTAAAGTCAGTCAGAATAAAGTTATAAGAATAAAGGTGATTTACAACTTGATTTACGATGATATAATGTAAGATAATCTACTCCTGCAAAGCAGTCTGGAAGTATTTGTATATTTGGAGTATAACTTAAATTAGGAATATTCTTCTGAGAGATGAATAGTGTCAAATATTAAATGGTGTTTCAGTAGAGGGAGATGCAAGGATGTCACTGTAATAGGTAAAAGTTTTACTTGGATGGGATACAACTTTCAGGTTTGAAGTAGGTTTAAAATAGTGCAGAAAAGATCTTTAACCTACAATTGCTGCAGAAAGCAACTGAAGTAATTTAGATTCATATTTGAAACACTTTATAAACAGTTGGATGCTCATGTGTTTGTTGCACAGTGTTGTAATGCAGGCTTGATTTGTGTTTGGGAAGTTATTTTTTCAGTAACATGTTAATGCTGCTTTTGAAGTGCTCTTCTAAAGCAAAATAGGACACTAGGTGGTACATTTCTTTACCTTTATTGAGCCTTAAATACATTATCTGAAGATTTACTGGAAAGGTGACGTCTGTGCAATGGCCTGTAGTGAGCTGAAAATGAATCAGTGTCATTCTAGGGTTGTATTATAAGGAAGTAACAGAATAACAAAGGGTGAGGTGTGTGAAAGTATGGAAGGAACCTAAGGATCTCTCGCTGTTGTTGACTTCTGACAAACTAGTACTGGATCATGGGTTATTGTATGTATTTGTTGCCCCAGTTCTTCCTGTTTTGATTAGAGTAGCTGCTCACTAGTAGTGGCTCATGGGTGAATGACTAAACTCATTGAGGAAGTGACTCCTGCACACACAGGCATTGTCAGATTGATCTTGGAGCCCATCTTGATGACGAATTGAAATGGTCTTCAGTTTATAGTTTCGTGGTTTAACCAGTATATACATAAATAGGCAAAATGCTAAGAGTAATACCCATTGCAAGTATTGAAGAATGCCAGACTAGAAGGAAGGTTTAATTTTCCTCCCATCCTCCTGAGCTAATAGAATAAAATAAGTACAGTTCTTAGGGTTGAGCTACTATGGTCAAACACAAAGTGCCACCACAAGAAAAGTACTTGAAAGAAGAGTCAGATGATAGGAAAAACCCCTCTGGTTTAAATATATCTGGAAATAGAGTAGGAACAAGAGGATGTGGTGGTTACACTTCAGTTGCAGGAGTTCAAAATTGAAAGCATACTGAAAGAGGAAAGAAGTTTTCAATTTCTTTTCCATCAGTTGTTACTATAGAAGATGATGGGGAAATCAGAATGTGGCCTTAATAGAAATCGAAGACTTATTAAGGAAGTTAAAGAGCAATTTGGAAAACTGAAGGGCTGGAAGTACCAAGGAGAGATGCTATTCATTTGAAGGTTCTGAAAAAACAGTGACACTGGCAGGAATGTACAGTACCAAGCCTCTGTGGGACCACTTTTGCTATTTGAATGAGCAAGTAGTGAAGAATTTCACTCACTTGCTCACTTCCCGTTGAGGTAGATGATGGCTACACTACTTTGTGTTTTATCACCCCTCAGTTTGCATTGTTACTATCTGTTACACTGGTGGGTAAAGGTGAAGGTGACAGAGCTCAGGTTCTGTGCAATGCAGCAGTCTAGCCATGGGTTGGAGAAGGTATGGAGTATGTGCAGTAGTAGAGCACATTGAACTACTGTACTTCTAATGAAACAAAAGGTGATATCCTATGGATGTCCGTATGCATGAGGAGATGCTCTAAGCATCAAAAATATCTCATTTTCATAGTAAACAATCAATACGTTCAGCATAACCAGCAAACTTAAATTTGAATAGCAGTAATCCGGAATCCTGTAGAGAGATATTGACAGTTACTAATGCCTCATCTCTGGAGGATTAACTGAGATGCTTATGTAGCGCGTGCCAGTCATCTTGGCCCAGCATAGATCGAAATGGAGAGCTTCTGCTCTAGTTGGCCTGTAGGTGATTCAGAGTACCTCTACAGAGGTTCTGTTGAGGTTTGACTCTACATTCAAGTTGTCTTCTTTCCTGCTGATGTGAATGACAGCTACAGGATTGCTCTGCACTGGTAGCAGTCTACAAAAGGTCTCTGCTATTGCCGTAAAATCTGTAATAGGAACTTCAGGTAGTTGTTGCCAGAGTGGGAAGTAAGGACATCTCTGGATAAGATACTTAGCTTCAGGGCAGTTATCCATGATTATTGCGTTCAGGATTTTCAGGCATCTTGAATCCTTAAGAGCACAGCTTGTGCTAGGAAATGGTAAGTTTATATCCCAACATGATGTGCTGTAGCATGGAATACCCCTTTGGCTGCTTTGAATCAGGTGTCTCAGCTGTACTTCTCTCCAGCTTCTTGTGCCCCTCCTCACTGGCAGAGCATGAGAGACTGAAAACACGAGTGTGTTTATCAACATTATTCTCAAACCATTGGTATAACATTAGGTTAGCAGATAAAGTTGCTTTTCTTTAAATTTTGTCACAAATTATATTGAAGGGGGGAAGGAAAACATGCAGGAAAAATGTAGATAATCTGCTGGATCAGGTAGCTGTCTAAGATGGTATTTAAATCTAGATGTTTTAGGGTAGGTTTGTTTTTTTTTTCCTCAGGTCAGCTTCCCATGTAAAAGAGCACTTGTGTAATTTTTGCTGTTCTTTTTTCCTTTGAGCAATTCAGTTGGCATTATGTCTACATTAAAGTTACACCATGGAATGCAGGTGAATTAACTCCATTCAAAAGACTGAACTTTTAAGTTGGACTGCATTGCCCCATTGGTGCATTAACAGCTTCTAGAGAAGAGAAGGAAACATTAGGCTTCCTGGAATCATGTTAAGAGAGGTTAATGAATATGTTTTAAGCTGAACTGGTTTTCAGATGGGTATATGTGTATACACTGGCCTTGTTGAAAACATAAAAGTGCAACCAACCTGTATTGTGTATTATTTAAGTCACTTGACTCCCTTTTCCAGGCCTTAGATGGTCAAAATATCTATAATGCTTGCTGTACCCTACGGATTGATTTTTCCAAACTGGTGAATTTGAATGTCAAGTACAACAACGATAAAAGCAGGGACTACACTCGTCCTGATCTGCCATCCGGTGATGGGCAGCCAGCGCTGGACCCAGCTATTGCTGCAGCATTTGCAAAGGAGACCTCTCTTCTAGGTATGATTCTTGCCATGTTCTTTTGGATTGCAAAGTCACTGAATGAAAATGGTTGTTAATTCTTCTTCTAACAATTAAGAGATCTTAGGTTGCAGTAGGACCAAAGGCCTATTGAGGGTTTAGTCTCTATTTTGAGCTGAATTGTAGTAACACAGTGATGTGCATGTTCATTCATGCTAATGCTTATTTGTAGTGTCATATTATGAAGATAACAGTTTGTTGGTTTCCTTCAATGAGGAAAGATTATGCTCTTTGCTTCAGAAATCTGTATTTTCACTTCTAGTTATGTGGTACAGAAATTCTAATGTCCTGTCAAGTTTTGAGTTCATCAGAAGTAGTAGGTGAAACACTCTGAGAGAGATAAATGTATTAACAAAATGATGAATGCTTTGGGAGATAGTTGTAATGCGTGTTTTTAATTTATCACAATTCATTGCCTCAGTTTCACTCCTACTTCTGTCAAGTTGCTATTCTTCAAATTGAATAGTACTTGGGCATATCTGCTGACTTCTATAAAACCTGATTTATTCTGTTGTGATCATTGTTCTTCCCACTTACTCTTTTCCCATATTTTCTTCTTTCATCAATTCCCATTTTTCTTCTAAAGAAAACTTCAGAGCAACATAGATTTCATGCCTTGTTTTTGGTATAGGATGGGTCAGCTTGGAGTAAGTCTGAGCTATTGTAGTAAAGAGGGACCTCTGCTCTGTGTGTTACAGAAGTTAAGAGGAGCTTAGTGAATGAAGTGAGCCCAGGAAAACGGCAAATATTGTATTTAAGGCTAGTGATCACTGTACTGTGTCTGCCCTTCTCTAAAATCAGATCACTTGAAGGTACATTTCCCATCTAGTTGTAAATTCCACATACTCCCACATAAAATTCCACAGATTTTGGAATGCTTGACTTGACGTCCTCCAGGCTGACTTGCGAAATGGTGTATCACTTCTAGCTACAGCAGGAGTTTGGGGAAATAAAAATACTGTAAGAATCGAAAGTCTCTGAAGATATTTCCTTGTTTTCTCTTAACTTCCTATTGTTTAAGTATTGAAATCTGTTTTCATGGATTGATAGGGCAGATGGATGAGTATTTTAAAGTGTGACACCGTAGAGATGAGTGCTGTAGAAGTGCCCTTGGGGCTGTTAGTAATTCTTTGGTCAGCATGTAATGAGTAGAATGTAGACTTGGGGCTGCAGTCATATTAGCTTAAATACACCTCTTTAAATGGATTGTTTTTCCAAGCAGCAGGAAAATCAAAGGCGGACAACATAGGTAACATCTGTTGCAGTGAAATCAGTCATGTTCATTTTGATGAGTAGTGCAGGCACTATAACATGGTCGTTACGTTATTTTCTCTCTCTGTAAAAGCATTCATTGTTTGGAAAGAGACTTAAGGGAGCTGGAGCCATTTTCTACCTCTTCTCATGGCCAGTTGGGAGAGCTTTGAGTTGTCAAAATGGGAATGGTGCTTGTTTGAATAGGGAAAACATGATTCTCAGTCTGGGCTCCTTACTGTGCAAAAAGGCACAAAATATAAGTGATATAAATAAGAAAGGGCAAAGGATAGAAGAAACCCTCGAAAGCTTAAATGGACACTGCAACTTATAGCTGCATTTTTATTCAGATACTCAAAAGGAAAAGGTTGAGAACACTTAGTTATAATATGGAGGTTGGCACACTGTGATGTGTGAAATATGGCAGAATGATAGCAGTGACCTTCTTCCTTTGAATATTTCATTTCCTTTTGTTTGCTTTAGAATTCCTATTTCTGTAATGTCACTAACGATACCTTCAGAGTGTGCTCAGTCAGTGTCTGCTCTGCCCTATTCACAGATGGCTCCCAAAGGGCATGTTTCTCCATAAAAGAGTGGAGCTCCATTTTGAGCTTCATGTGATGCTTGTCAGGTTCTTTAATGTGCTCAGAAAGAATACCCTAAATTGAACCTGTAGCATTCTTGTTAAAATCATTGCTGTACCTGTTCTCTTATATGTGTATAATGAGATCATTAACAGAAAATGTGATGAGGACTCGGGTCTGGTTTTTGCTTATGTTATGCTATTGTATGCTGGATAGTTGTACATTGGACATGTTTTTGTTGTTGGCTTTTTAACTCTGTACTGTAATCTGTATGTCAGAAGTGAGATTTAAGTTTAACATGATTTGGTGAGCGGAGTTTTAGTGACAGGATGTGAGTCTTGTTAGTCTTGGTGTTTAGATCTGCATTAATACTAAACCATTACATAACTCCATTTCCTTCTGGATGGAATGAACCCTTTTCTTCTGGAAATGTAACTTTATGATGCCGCATAGGAGCACTTGCAGCTTCCAAAACTGTTATGCAGAGACTTCAAAAGAATTTACTATCTCCCTCAAACCCATGTAGGCTCAGCATAAGAAGCAGGCCAGTAACAGATACAGAAAGATGGTGGTTACTTGACATAAAGCCACAAAAAAGTTTCATACCAGGTGTAGGGATTAAATCCTGTTCCGAGTCACAGTTATGCATACCTGCATTAAGATGACTACTCCTGCTGCCTGTGGTTTTCACGCATAAGTTCATCATCAGTTTTTGGTCTAGTTTTAACTTGCCTATTGTTAAAATGTCATTACTAATTTGCATTTTAGAAGCAATGCACAAAAATACGCTGAATGGGAATAAATAATGTGACATTGCTGTGTTTAAGCTTCACTGAGGACAAAGACCTCAGAAAGCTAGGAAGAAGGTGTACAATAGTTTGTTTTCATTAATATACAGAAAAAGCAAAACCATGTTACCTGTAGTTGTTCAAAGCCAAGATAGAGCTACTGACCAAGCTATCTGCCTGTTGATCACATTCACATAGAAGCTAACGTCTTAAAATAGTTTCAGATAAGTCCTCAAATCTTAGTGTGTTGCATGCTAACTAGTAATCATAAACCAAGTTGTTCTTACATGTATTAACTATTTTTGACTTGCTTAAATCAGAATGGCAAATTGGAAAGCAAGAACTGTGGTTCTGTGGGTTTGGATTTTTCTGACCTTTGCAAGAAATGAGGTCTTTGTATGCTATGGAACCAGTTAGAAATGTATCAATCAAATAGATGATCCTAGCCCACATGCATTGTTACTCATTCATCTACGACCTGCTCAGCTGTGATAAAATAGTGTCAGAAATCTCTGAGACTGAAAATTGGGCATCTTTTCAATGTGTCTTTTAAAAGAGAGAGAAAATGGTCAGAATGGGCTGGTTTCCAAAAAGTTAGGAAATCTCACAGGAAAAACCTGTAAATAAAGCAACTGTATTATACTGAACTGCAACAAACAAAAGGCTATCATAAGAATGACTCAAGATTTTAACTCATAAGTAATAATACTTAAATATCTAAATTGGAGTTAAATGTTACAGCTGGAAATATGTTGCTGTGGTTAGTGCTCCCATAGCTTTAGCCCTTGCTGTCATTGCTGGCTTTCTTTGTGGGCACTTTCCACTAATGCGCCTTAAGATTCTTATTAAATTATCTGTTTCAAAGAATAATAGTTGTATGAATGGTGTTGGATTAATCTTTTTTAATTCAGCTTTGCTCTGCCCAACTATGGAAAGAGCCATAAAGACTTCAGTAGTCATCTTCAGATTCATTTATTGCTATAAATGCTGGACTGGCTTAAAGCTTCTAAAGTTAGGGAAGGGTGCATGCACACACAAGATGATTTGAAATGCTCTGGTGTCTTGTCATTTTCTAATACCTGATGATTGCTGTTGACCTGGTGTAAAATAAGTTGTTTCCCTTCAGGTGGACATCTGTCGCTCCTTACTGTCATTCTTCACATTTCTGTCTGCATGACCTTGGCAGAAGCTGAGTGTAACTAAACATGACAGCATATGCAATACAAAGCACTCAGAAGTACATTTCCAAAATGATATTTTGGAGCAGAACTGGATTGTTATAAAATTGTTTGAGGGTTTTAATTTGACATTCACAGGTTTCTCTGTGTGTTACAGTCTGATCTGGGGAGTAAACTTCTTCCTGTTCAGTGTTCAAGGCCAGGTTGGATGGGGTGTTGAGCAAGCTGGTGTAGTACAGGGCTACTTTATTTAACTGCGTCCTTTTGTATTTTTTTCTTAAAGCTGTGTTCTTCAGCTTTAACCGAAGAGCAAAACATGCATCATATTGATGTTATATTTTTATGTTGCTATTACTATACATAAGTATATGCTATTATATCAAATACATTTTGAGAAACAAAATTGCATCACAGTGGTCTATCTAATTTTATATCCTTTCTCTTGGCTGTTAGTATTACTTCTGCCTTCTCTGCTGGAAGACCTAGCACAGCTAGCTAGTGGGTGCTCACACAGTAGTATACCTGAAGAGAGAGCTTTCCTCCCCAAAGGGTGCTCAGGCACTGGAACAGGCTGCCCAGGGCAAGGCTGCAGTCACCGTCCCTGCAAGTGTTCACATACCGTGGAGACAAGGCCCTCAGTGCCATGGGTTAGTGGTGGCCTTGGCATTGCTGGGAATGGTTGGACTTGATCTTAAAGGTCTTGTCCAGCCTAGCGGATTTTGTGATTCTTTGAAGCAGATTGTATGTTACTTTATTGCCCATTTAATGTAACTGGCTAGTGCTTACATAGACCATCTAATATGGTCTCAAATCTGTTGGGTTTTTGCAGGATGGAAGGGTGCAAGAGAAGATAAGGGCTTTTGTTCTTTTTAGGTATTGAAGTCCCACAAATATCACATCTAATGCAATAAAAGATGGTATTTGTTGCCTTTGATTCAGGTATTTTCCCTTTATCTCATGGCATGAGAGATGAGTGGAATTCTCATTACTAATAACTTTCTATTCCTCTGGTTTGACCCCTGAATAGTCACATTTTTAATCTTCTAAACTTTATCAGAAAGCATTCTGTATCTTTAATTTCCCTTGTTAGAACACTTAATGGTGGGTTTTCTTCTTGTGCGCTTTGACAGGAAATAACCCCAAAATACTTTCCAATGCTTGATCAGTAAGTAATACAGTTAAGCACTATCAAAAAGTAGTGATGGATGTCCTTTGAAGGGGGCATTTGTCCAACCCTTTTCACAAACAAATTGGAATGAAGATGGAATCTTGTCTAAGTTATAGCTTACTGTTCCCCTGCGACTCCCCTTCTGCTCTCATGTGTGTTCTGAGAACCTGGTTGCAATAAAAGACAATAACATACTCAACTTATACTTCCTTTTTTACATACTTTGCTAAGCTAGTGTCTTTTTATTGAACTCTGTAAAATGCACAAATTAAATGTGGATCAAATACGATAAAAGCTGTTCCTGTATAAACTATAGACAAGGCATATACATGACAAGAACCTTCCACTGATCCTGGAAGTAGCAGAGTCAGTCACCTTGTTACCCCAGTGACTTGACCAGGCAAAACCACCAGCTCTGCACAATCCGTGTTTCCTCGGAAGGAGAAAACTAAAAGCACAGCTGAAGGTTTAGCCTAAGGGTAGCTTGCTGCTTCAGGGAATTGGATTGCAGAAGCCAAAGTATCATCAGTGGTTCTGCCTAGGATCTTGAATTGAGGACATTGCTTCCTCACCTCAGTTATGCAGAGGTTCTGAGAGACATAGAGGCCTTTTCAGATGACCAGCTCCAGTGTTGCAGATTGAGTTTGAAGCATCAAGTTGAGGTGTCCCTGGCTGTGGCAGGGGGTTGGAACTAGATGATCTTAAGGTCTTTTCCAACCCAAACCATTCTGTGATTCTATACAGGAGAAAAGTTTTGGTGCACAAAATGTTTGTGTGAAAAGCAAGTGCTTTTTATACCTCCTCAGTTCTTTGAAGGCTTGATCTGAATAAGAAATAATTTTCACTTTGCTGCTTGATACGAATTTAACAGCCCTTTCCCTAAGCCTTTGAAGGGCACTAGCAGTGAATGGTCTGCTCCGTAGGGTGCTGTATGCAACACGTGTGCTGGAAGAGGGACTTTTCTGTACAAAATGACTTGTGTGTGTTTCGTAAAATATGCTTTATTTTAAAATTAGGGCTTCCTGTTGCAGCTGTTCCAGGAGCTCTGAGTCCCTTGGCTATTCCAAATGCTGCTGCTGCAGCTGCAGCCGCAGCTGCCGGTCGGGTGGGAATGCCTGGAGTTCCAGCTGGTGGCAATACAGTTCTCCTGGTTAGCAATTTAAATGAAGAGGTCAGTGAAACCCCTTTACTACTTCTTTTGCCCTCTTTAGTCACCCTTCATTTGTCACTATTTTATGATTTCTTTGCGTTTGGCCTCTTACATTTGGATTTTAAGCTCAAAGTATTTTTGCTGTTTTTCTTTAGTAATCTCCCCCCCCCCCCCAGTTAATTTTAAAGCCCTTCTTTTGTTTTCCCAGGTAGCTAACAACTTAAAATGTCCTTTGATAGTCGGCTACCTATTTTTTCTAAGAACAATGTGGTAACTACTGCATGTTTGACTTTGGAATTGAAAGCTCTTCTTTTTTTACACCTCTGCTTTCTTCTGCAATTATAATCCCATAAACTAGAATCTTCTGTTTTGTTTCTTCTAATGATTTGCTGTTTCATTCCATGCTTGTAGCTCACATTTGGAAGTCTTTAATTTCTGTGAACTACTCTAATACATTTTTCTTTGAAGGTTCTCCCAAAGATCTTGGCGGCCTACTCTTCCAGTCTCTTTTAGTAACTTTCTCCTTTGCAGTAACTCCTTTGTCTTTAAAATTAACAATAAGGAGAAAAAACTGGTGGCAAAGCATTTTCACCTTAACTTGTATCTTTCTTGCTAACTCTGAAATCTCCAGGGGTTGATTTAGTTTTTCATTTTGACTGTCCTTTTACATTTCTTTTGATGGCTGTGAAAGCTGGTATGAAATGTGGGACGTTTGTATCAGTCTAGCTGTTCCATTTTTAACTGGCCTCTGTCACTGTAAATCATGAAGCTTTTTTTATCATCTGGTGCTATCTTGTCATCCAGTCTTGCATGTGAAGATGTTTTTGGTCAGAGTGCCATTTGGAAAGAGGGTTTGCCTGCATTTCATAGCCAGCCATGCTTACGCAGTTCAAGTTCCAAGTTGAAAAGTTCTATTGCATGCTCTTTTTATTTATTTTCATGTTGAGATGAAATGCTGTAGTTGACTCTTGATATGAATGTACTTTACCCATATTTGTCTTGGGTGACTACATTTTACTCAGTTTTTCTTGTACAGTACATAAACCAACCATTTTCTGACCAAATTCCTGCATTTCCTATGTACTGACCTATATTTTATTTTGTTTTTGTTCCCCACTTCCTTATTTTTTTTCTTCTGCATTGCTGTATCCCCTTCCCCATTTCATCCTTTTCCCTGTGTGTTCAACTTCCCTTTTCCTTGTCTTTCCCCCAACTCCCATACCCTTCCCTGTCTTACCCTTCTCCTCGTCTTTTGTCTCCATTCCCTGTCTTCATTCCCTATGTTCATGCTTCTGTGCTTGAACAAAATGTTCCTCGGACCAACTTGCCCCAATTAACCGCCTTGAAACCATGATCCATGACCACCTCACCATTCTGCGGGAACCACCCTTCGTTATGGATGATCTGTTCATCTCCGCTCTTCCTCGACTCTTCTCTCTTCTTGTCTTACGCTGCTTGCTCTTCTCTCCTTCTAAAGATGGTTACGCCCCAAAGTCTGTTTACCCTCTTCGGTATGTTATTGTTAGCACTATACTTTTATTATTGATTTGATTTTGGTTTCTTGTTTGGTTGGTTTTCTATTTTTTGTTTCACCTTAATTCTTATTTGTAGCTAGCACTTTGGCTTTAAGTTGAAGAGTAAATCTCTTTGCTATTTTTCTTTTGCTGTTGAAACTCCATAGAACACAGATTGATTTATTGATTTATTTGTTTTCTTTTAATGCATGCTAATATATTTTGCATGGTCTTTAATTTAATATCATTCACATAGCTTTGAGGGTTGATCAGAAATGATTCTTTTCAAAATTCACTATTCGGAAATCTTTTATCTCCTTTATTCATTTGTGAGAGCGTTGAGTTTGAGTGAGTGATCTTGTTGCTGTCTGAATGTTCCATTGATATGTCAAAATGTATTACTTAGGTGACTTGGCTTTAAAATGAACTTTTTCTTTTGGGTTACCTTTGACTTTGAAAAGGTGTTTATGGTGATGTGCAGCGTGTGAAGATTTTATACAATAAGAAAGATAGTGCTCTTATACAGATGGCTGATGGAAACCAGTCACAGCTGGGTAAGATTAGTTTTCCATTTCTATTCCTGTTAGTCTTAAGTGCTTGAAATTACGCTTTGTGAACTGAGCATGTTCACATTTATCAGTTTGTCTTGCATCCTGGTTATCCCCAAAATCCAGAGTCTTATTGCATGCGCTTGTATTCCAGAAGGTCTGCGCAATAGCCTAAATTAATTCAACAGCTTAATCGCATGTGATGGGCTTTAAGTAAAATGAAATATTCATGCAGATTCTGCAGAGCTGGAATCAGTTCCAGCTTTTTAGCTCATTGACCCTTTGATTTGCTTGGGTTGGTGGTCTTGGTTGCTTGGCTGATGTACCACAAACTGTCGTAAAGTCACCCCGAGCTGAGTAAACCTGTCTTTTTCAGCGATGAGCCATCTTAATGGACAAAAAATGTATGGCAAGATTATTCGAGTGACCCTTTCCAAACATCAGACAGTACAACTACCTCGAGAGGGACTTGATGACCAAGGGCTGACAAAGGATTTTGGTAATTCACCTCTGCATCGCTTCAAGAAACCTGGTTCAAAAAACTTCCAGAATATATTCCCTCCTTCTGCAACACTTCATCTGTCCAATATTCCGTAAGTGTTGGCTCTCAGTCACCAGTTGTATTAGTATGAGTCACAACACCCCAAACTGGCTAATAATTTCTTGCTTATGCTCATTTCCGTTCTATCTATAGACCATCAGTAGCAGAAGAGGATCTGCGCACATTGTTTGCTAACACTGGAGGCACTGTGAAAGCATTTAAATTCTTTCAGTAAGTAACTTTCCTGTACGTAGCTCTGCCAAAAGACTGTGTTAAGTGAGTTCTTGCAGTGTGTCTTAAGGGAAAGCAAACATCAGGAGAAACCCCTGTTGTGTTCGAGTTCCTAATGCCGTTATTTTGTTTCAGAAGAGATCACAAGATGGCACTCCTTCAGATGTCAACAGTAGAGGAAGCTATTCAAGCCTTGATTGATCTTCACAATTACAAT
The DNA here is from genome assembly GCA_009867235.2 of Psittacus erithacus. NCBI lineage: Eukaryota > Metazoa > Chordata > Aves > Psittaciformes > Psittacidae > Psittacus > Psittacus erithacus. Next base: position 16,884 of record WYDI02003419.1, read on the forward strand.
CTGGGAGAAAATCACCATCTGAGAGTTTCTTTCTCTAAGTCAACCATTTAAAAAGGCAGATTGGAAAAGGAGGGTGTATTACATTGTTTGATGTTGTCACCTATTGACTGTTCAGGAAAGTGGGGACCAGAGTTTGTCTTCTCTTGTTTTTTGGGTTTTTTCTATTATTTTCTTCTCATGCTGTTACCATTCCTTGATTGTTTTGAAAACTTAAACCCTTCAAAGCAGTGGTTCTAACTGCTGGTGTTCAGCTGTTGTTGATAAACCATCCTTTTGTTGACAAAATTTCAAGTTAATACCACAGGTTTTCAACTTAGTTGACGTACGTGCCTTAAAAAAAGGAGAACTAGTACTGCTGGAATTGCATAACAAGTGAAAAAGCAGATTTAGTTGTCTGGGGCACATTTTTACATGATGATTTCAATACGTTTTGGCAGGGGTGTGTAAAAAGGTTAAGCTTTTGTTTCTCCTGCTTGATAGATTTCTTTTATCTGCTGGCTTGTCACTTAGTTTTATTTTTAATCGAATAAGATGAGTTACGCTGAAAGAGTTAAAGGATGTTATTTGATTTGCTACCTATTTGCTTTGTTCTCATTTGTTTGAAAAAGGCCTTTAGTATTTCATTGTTCTGGTCTAGATTCAGTTCTGAATGTAGGCATTAGTTAAAATTAACAAGGTACAGAATATTAATTTCTTCAAAGGACAGAAAGTGACTTCTGTGACTTTGAGCCCTATGTGAAAAGCATTGTGGGATCTTAACCTTTTTGTACACACTCTTGTGGGATGTATCATATAAATGTCAGCACTAAGTAATGTCTTGTTTGTGGCTGAATATTTTTCGTAGATGTTTTTTGAAGTTGACATGACTTATGTGCATTTCAGTATATATTGCCATCTTTAGTTTGTAATTAAGATCTGGAATATGGTTGTGGATTTCTGAGCATGTACAGACCGGTCAAGCTAGTTCAGGAAATGGTGCATGTATTTTTTCAATGAAGAAGAAAGTTTGCTGCAGAAGCTGGCAGGAAATTTTGGGGCAGTTTCCTCAAACGGACAAACCAGGTGGGACCAAAGTTTATGTGCCTTTAGTCTTAATTTACCTTGCATTGTAATATTGAGTTTTAATAAATCTCTTCAAGCTATTTTGTATTTAGAAATTGATCTGAATTTACTATAAACATGGCTCAGAATCTACAAATCCAGTTAATTTGAAAGCAGTTCTCTGTCAGGCTGAACTGTTACCTTGATTCTGTTTCAATGACCAATACTTTTTGAAATTGATGTAACTTAGTTTCAAGATCCATAGATTCTGTTATCTATGTAGAGAAGAAGAAAAAAATGGTCATGTATATTTTCTATTAGTTGAGTTTTTACATCTTTAGAATTGTAAAATTCAGTCTAGTTTGAAAGTGGCACAATTAAAAATTAATTTTCTAACAAAGTTGGGAGGTTTGATGGTGGTTTAATTTCATTTTGTGTGTACTCTGCTTACCTCTGTAGCATGCTCAATAAACACTTCTGTAGCTCTGTATTCACCTTTTCTGTCTTTCTCTGCTGCTTTCTCTCTCTCCTTTTCTTTGTTTTTCACTTCTACTGTGCTTCTAAATTCATGTTTATTCTCTGCCAGGGTGGGAAAAGCATAATACTCCAAAATCCAATTTATGACATTTTACCAAAATCTGATGCTGTGAAAAAATACCAGCTCGTTATTTTCAGAAAGCTAGTGACCTCTTTGCAGGCGTATGTGCATATGAACCATTTCCCACCCTGTTGTAACTTACTGCTTTAAAGACATAACTTTTATTGTAGTTTGTTAGCTCTCTCTTTCTATCTTTTTAGTTTTGAAGCAGATTTATGCACTAATAGATCTCTCAGGTTTGCCATGCTCTCTTGCTGCAGTTTCATCTCTCATTTTTTTTGTGTCTGCTGCAGGTTTTCTACTAATCATACAGTATACCCATGGGCTACACTTACAAAGTTGGGCTTTTTTTAATGCTAGATTAGTGGACCATGCATATTTCAGACCAGGATATTTCACCTCATCAGAGACATGGGTTCAAATTGAATGTAAAAACAGTGGGGGCACTTTAATAGTGCTTTTTCACATCACTTTGAACTGATTGTTGTGGGGTTTTTTTCCCCCTCGATTAGCAATAGGATTAAAACTTTTACACAGTCCCCTTTGAAGAGTAACTGTATGATCCCAAAGCATTACATTGGTGAAAGGTGTCAGTGTTCAATTCAAAGCCTATTTCTGTCACTTCTCCAGTACAACTACTGTAGATTTATTGATGTCAGATTTCTTTGTGACCTGATGCCTGCCCTTTGGGTTGGCTTTCAGATCAATAGCTATCAGCTTTCTAAAGGTCATGGTACAACATTAAGGGGGTTGCATCAGTCTTCCCTACCTAAAATAAAATGCATTTATCAGAAATACACCAAAGATATGACTTAAGTTATGTCACAGTGATCACCCAGTCTGAAATGCCAGTAGAATTAGATTCCATCCATACCTGAAGCATAGGAATCAACATCTTAGAACAATGCACCCAAACACATCGATGTGACAGTCTTCCAGTTGACTCGATTAGTAGTTAAGGGTCCGATACAGCTGATCTTTCCAATTTTCCATCTATATGATATGATTTCCCATGTTTTTTTAAAAGTTAAAATGTGTCTTACTTCCTTTTGCATATCAGAACATGCCTACATGTTTCAACTAGAAACGTGAATCTCTTGCCAGGCTTATTTCCTTACAGAGAAGTGTCTATACTTCTCTCATTTTGAAGAGTTCTGTGGCAAAAACCTCAAGGGAAAGAATATATATTGAATTTGATTTTTTTTCATCAATTCAGGAACTTTTATCAGGAGGTTATATTTGTGTCAGCCAAAATTAAAAGCAGTGGGAGTTGTAATTGTCATGAAAGCATTTTTCATTAACTCGGTGAAGAATATCACTGCTGCGGTATTGATACAGAGTCTTTAAAGTGGGATCTCTTCAGAATATACAGGTTTCATATCCAAACTGCTCGAACTTTCCAAACCTTGTTTTTCCTGAGACTTTACTGCATTTTGTATAGTAATTTGTACCTTTTTGTTGTTATCAAATGTAAATAAGTTTCTGTATTTTTAGCTCTTTGGGATGTGAAAATGCAAAGCATCATTTTTATTAAAGGTTTACTACAAATAAGGTTCCTTAGACTAGATTTTTCTCTCATGGAGCAAAGACATTGGTTGGGAAAGTCCAAAACAGATTCTTCGACCAGGTAATGTCCACTGGCAAGTGCAATAGAGAAATGAAGTAACCCAGAACCATTCTGACTAAAAAGAGAGGAAAAACTTCGAATTTAAGTGGATGCACTTAAAAGGATTTCTTGTATATTGTGATTTCACATGTTATTAAAAGACACCTTTGCCCTGCAGGAATAACAGCTCATATCACTAGCTGTGAATTGCCATTTTGGGTGTTTTACATTAATTTTCAGTTCTATATAAGCCATCTTACAAAAGAAAATCCCTTTGATTCATTGTGAGTGTCCTTGTGCTTATTATAGTGTTTTACAGCATGACAGCACCCATCAGGCATTTATCTGCAGTATTTAAAGCCTTCAATTTCATACCCTGGTTTACTCTAGATAATTTATCTGATTTTATGCTTAGATAATAAGTAGTTCCGTTGAAGCACTGGAAAAAAGGTGAGAATTGCAGCTTCCTCTGCAAACAGGTATGTAATCCACTCGTCCCCCTCAAGAAGTCATTTTCCTAGTCTAAAATGGTTTACAGTGAGCAAGGCTTCTTAAGAAGATCTCACCGTTAGGCAGGGATGAGGCTGAAGCCTGGATCTGTTAAGACCTTTCTCGATCCCAGAGTGAGAAAATCTCAACTTGAGAGTTTTGCTGAGTTGACCAAGTTTTCCTTTAAATGATTTTACCAAATATCCCATGTCCTGTAGTCCTCTGTGTAAGAAGTTGGGAATGTGATCAAGATTTGAAGATAGGCTTTCCCAGGTCATACAGCGTGTGCAAGATTTCTTATCTTCCTCATCTACACACAGGGCAAGGAGAGAGACTGAATTTCTGGAACAGTGGGATTTAGCTTGCTATCTTGTATTTAATGGGCCTTGGGAGACTTAATCAGTGGGCTGCAGTCATCTACTTGTAAAGAGTGACCATCTATTCTGTTATTCTTAGTCCACCATTACCTTGCTAGAGCCAGTAACAAAGTTGCTGCCTTGCTGAAGAATCCCGCCACGCAATAATGAAGCTTCTGAGAATTTCTTTAACTTGTTCTACTGCTTTTCTTTTAATGTAAAAATTAATTTGGAATGACCTAATCTGAGTCTTTGGAACTTTGCAAATCTCAGCAGTTCATCTACACGCACACACGTGCGCATGTGTGTTTGAGCTCTTCAGAATGGTTAACAAAAGGAGATGGGTGACTTCCTGCTTCATGTTTAAATGGTTAAAATTACCATTTTTACTGCATGATGTTGCCATCTTTTGAGTTTACTGAACTTTCACAGCTCAACCAACTGCATTTGAAAGCTTGATTTATCCTTTCTTGTTGAATTCTGCCTGCAGACAGCAAAGGCAAGGCAAAGAACTTGATTTCTTCCTCTGGAACATGTGAATTAAATGTGGATTGGCTTAAATACCTCAAAAATAATAATAGTAAAACCCCTGAGCTCAAAATAGCACTGCTATTATTGAAGAGCTCTGCATGTTTTATGAGTTTCAGCCCAGTTTCGCAAGGAAATGAGACATGCATAATTGCACTGTCTCCATGTGAATGTCCTGTTCCCTAGATAACCCCTGTCTCTTCCCTGTCAGTCCTGCACCCTTTGGCTGGGTGGGGATGAAGGTTTCATGTCCTAAGGTGTTACTATGTCTATGCTCATGATTAGTTGGCTTGCTAGCTCAGTCCTTCAGTTCTCTGGGAAAGGGAAGGAATAATTCTGCTACCTTCTCTTGTGTTTTGGCAGGTATTACTGAAGGAGCATGCACATAGTTCTCTAACAGGCAGTAGTAGCTTGTGAGGTAGCAAATGTGATGGGACCTGGGGATGCTGGCTGCAGAACACAAGAAATAGAGGTGTGTTGCAGCAGGAGCAATATTGAAGCATTGAGGGAGTCTCTGTAGGTTTCTTTACGTTGTTTCCATGCATAGATAGCCCTTAAAAATGGTTGATAAATGGAGTTATTGGTTGAATTATTTGGGGAGGGTGGGTGTTACTTTACAAACAAATCTGGTGAAAATCAGCTCATGAGGTAAGTATTTTCACATCTGCTCAACAGGTAAAAAGATGTCAGAGCTCAGGAATTGCATGCAGGCTGCTGTGGAAGCTGTTTTTCCCAAGGATGAACGCTGATCATCCCTGGAAGCCAGAGACTGAAAGTTTGAAGCCTCTAGCCTGAGGATAGGCTACATGTCAGGGTGGTTTAGGGTAGTTGACACTGATGGCTTTCAGGCATTGGAGCAAGCTGCTCAGGGCAGTGCTGCAGTCACCATCCCTGCAATCATTCACACGCTGTGTAGCTGAGGCCCTCAGTGCCATGGGTTAGTAGTGGCCTTGGCAGTGCTGGGAATGGTTGGACTGGATGAGCTTAAAGGGCTTTTCCAACCTGTTTGATTCTGTGACAAAACGAGCTAGTGGGATCTAGTAAGAGATTTGCAAGAAGAGTCACAAGTGACACACTGGAACTGTCATTTTTTGATGTAAAATGTCCACTGTAAAATTCCTAACCATGTGTATTCCATAGAATGATGCCTCAGTATCCTTTGGGCTGATAATGTTCCTTAATGCCCTGGGCTTACCTCTCTCAGCATCAGTATCCTTTGTGGAGCCAAAATGATGCTAGACTATGTTCTTTGCTGAAGCGGGAGATGGGTCTTGGCAGCAGCACCTGAGAAGCGCCAGTGATTTGCTGCCTGTGGTGGGACATCAGCCTTGCTCCTGCTTTAGAACAGTGACAATCCTCAGCTGGTAAATAGCCACAGCACTGTGCCAACAAAACACTCTCTTCAGCATTCTGTGCTTCGTGTCTGAACGTTAACTTAAAGGTATTACCTTTAAGATTTGAATACATATTTTGTGAACAAGGGTTGTGTTTCAAACCTCCAGGTTTGAGTAAGTCTGTAGTACATTTTGGTCCACGAAGGGATGGTTGTGATAACCATTATGGTCCCTTATCACTCAGAAGTGACTTAAGTTACTCAGTAAAATTGAAGTCTGTAGAATACTAACATTCTTCCTAACAGATCAATATTGACATTTACTTGCAGTTTTCTCATGGATACCTGTTAATGGTTAAAGTAGTTCCTTTCCCAAAGCAAACACAGTAATGTATTGGAACTCTTTTTCACAGGCTGTTGGTTTGTGTGACTCTGATCTGTAAATTCTACATTGGGGTCCTGGATTCAAGAAGTCATGAGGGAGCAGAGACAGGACGACTTACCCAAACTAGCCAAAGGGGAATTCCATACCACAGAACATCATGCCCAGTATAGAAACTAGGGGGGAGTCTCCTGGAAGGGCAGATCGCTGCTTGGGTCAGGCTGGGTATTGGTTGGTGGGTGGTGAGCAATTGTATTGTGCATCACTTGTGTTTGCTGTTTTCCTTTTCCCCTTTTAGTTTCTTATTCTCTCCTCTTGTTATTCCCCTTATCATTATCATCATTGGTAGCAGTAGTGGTTTTCTATTATACCTTAGTTACTGGACTGTTCTTATCTCAACCTGTGGGATTTACATTCTTTTCGTTCTCCTGCATAGCTAAAGAAAGGTACAGAGATCCTCTTCCTATGTTGAGAGGAGCTGTCCTAAGCTTTCCTGACAGATTTACTGCAAAGTAAATATATTGTGCTTGGTGTACTTAGACATTGTTACAAACCCTAAATTTTCCTCAGACATCACAGTGATTACCTGCTGCAGCTACTAGGTTTGTAGGGATCCAAGACTTGCAGATTCAGTTGCTTCTAGGACTTCAGCGCTTTTGAGATCATTCCATCATCATAGCAAGTTGCATCTGTGATTTCAGGACTTGTAGGGTATATGTTGTAAAGTGAAATTAGGGCTATATCAACTTCAGGGTCTTGGATTAAAGTAGCCCTAGGAAAAGCTGGGAGCCCTGTTTTGAGACTGTTTCCTCATTGATTCCCTTGAATCTTGGTTAGTAAAACTGATTTCAGCTTCACTTAGTATTTAGCACCTGCTAGAATCCTGAGTAACCAACATACCAAGAGAGAAGCTCTTCAAATGCTTCATATTTTTGGCAATGTTTTAGGAACTTGAGCAATGTTACGCTTGGAATAATTCTTTTATAATAAATAATGATGTTATATTTAGTCCTGTACTTTGTAATTATTTTTGGTACATCTGTCAGGAAATGTTACTTCCATATATGTTAGTAGAACTCAGTCAAAGCACAAGTCAGTGAATTAGTGCATGAAACAACAGGCATTAGTTTTCTGTGCTGGAAAACCTGAGTCTAGACTTGCGCCATTTAGGAGGTTGTATCTAGGCAACTGCTACTGAATGCTGAGATTTTGCCTTTTGCAGATGTCTGCTCTGCCCTTCCAAAATCTTGTTTCTAGGGAGAACAAAAAGTGCATCCAGATGTAGTGGCTGAGTATGCAAGGAAAAGGAAACCGGGAGAAAACACTGTAAGTACTGAATCGCTCTACAAGAACTTCAGCTCTCCAGAGATGAGATGGTAGCTGAGAAGCTTCCTCTGCATGTATCAGATACAAAGTGACTACTACAGGGAAAGTGATCTTGGAGCCAGATGCTTTCTGTACCACTTTCTATATGAATTCTTTTTCCTGTTTTTTTCATTTCAGAAATGCTTTTGCAGTTTGTTAAATTACCACTGTCGTGGTTTAGGCCTGCCACACAGCCCACTCACTGCCCCCCCCACCTCCTTCCTCCCTCGGCTCCCGGAGGGAT
>WYDI02003421.1:7581-36184 GCA_009867235.2 Psittacus erithacus
GAAGTTTAGATTGGATATAAGGAAGAAGTTCTTTACTGTGAGGGTGGTGAGGCACTGGAATGGGTTTCCCAGGGAAGCTGTGAATGCTCTATCCATGGTGGTGTTCAAGGCCAGGTTTGACAGAGCCTTGGGTGACATGGTTTAGTGTAAGGTGTCCCTGCCCATGGTAGGGGGGTTGGAACTAGATGATCTTAAGGTCCTTTCCAGCCCTAACTATTCTATGATTCTATGTGGTGCACAGGGACATGTATTAGTAGTGGACTTGGCAGTGCCAGGTTAATGGTTGGACTTGAAGACCTTAAATGCCTTTTCCAATCTAAGTTATTCTATGATTCTATGATTTTTTTATCTATCTGGTTAGATAATACAGAAAAGACAGACGAGACTTTTCTCAGACATGCACAGCAATGGGACAAGGGCAAAGGACAGGTTGGAGCACTATAAATTTCAACTGGATATTAATATTTATTTCTTTTAAGCACTGGGATGCTCTAAAACAGGGCATGCAGAGACATTATGGCATATGCATCTTTAGATGTGTTCAAGGCTCAATTAGACAAGTTGAATTGGTTACACCTGCTCTGAGCAGGGTGTTAGACTTCATAATCTCTGCTCCAGCCTGAACTATTCTAAGATCTTATGTTCACTCAAATACTTTCAGGACTCATTTTCTTTATGCAAGGGTCTATTTGAAGAAAACTTATAAGGAGGTAGTTGTCTGTAAATGTTTTTCCCCTATCAAACTGGGTTGAAATTAGCCAAGAGACTGGGCATAGACTTTCAGAGAGAGTAATTGTGTAAATCATGTTCCATAGAAAACAAAGAGAAAAATGAATTTAATCAACTGTTGGCATGCATTTCTTTAGAATAGCCCCATACAGGTTATATTTAACTTGCTTCCATCTGAAAAAGTAAAAGATTCAGAGAACAAAGCTTCATAGTTGAGAACATTAATTTTGGACTCTATTAGCCAAGTCCCAGTCAAAGCTTTCTTTGTGAGGTAGTGAAACCTTCTTATTCTCTTACAAAACACTGTAGAAACAAAGACTGCACATAAGAGGATAAGGAGACCAAAACTCAGCTGACTTTTTCAATGCAGCTCCAGAACAAACTACGGATCAGATTCACAGCTGGTGTCAATCAGACCAGATCACCTAACCATCAGATGAGCATCTGGTCCCACATGCAAAACTAAACAATAAAACCTGTTTATAGAAGAGAAGAATTAATATGACAGCTTGAAAACACAGTGCTTTGCACATTTTGGCAAAACTTCTTTGTGGGGGATATATTTCATCAAAGCTTTAACCCTGGAAGACCTTATACTCTAGAGACTAGTCTTTTGGCCATGGTAGGTCACAAACCCTTTTCATACAGGTGTTCCAGGGCTTGTTGCCTCAGCCTCTGCCTCATCATGTTTAGAAGACACCGCACATTATCAGAGTGGGTGCCACCATAAATCTGTTTCAGCCTGGCTCCTATAGCAGAGACCACAGGAGCGATACACACTGTGCAGCAAAGGGGTCTGTTGTCAGAGTGTCAAGACACATGCCTCATTACCAGGATCTGTTCCAGGTCACACAATAGATATCCTCCAATAGTGGTTTGAAGGTGGTTTGTAGATGCATTTCACTAGTCTGGTAGCCCAGATCTGCTAAATGGCAGGGTGCTGGTCACCTTAGCTTCATGCACTGTGGAGTGTTACTGTCAGTGTCAGGCTTCTTGTAAGACAAGTATTCCAGAAAAAGAAAAGGCCAAATCTGTGGGGTTTTGGTTTTTTTTACAGTCAGACTAGACAGTCTAAGTAGCAATTTTATACTATTAGCAATAGTAAACTCAAAGACAAAACATAGGTAGGCTTCCTGACATGATAAGATAAATGATGAGGCAATTCAATTTATATTTCAAAACCAAATTTCATTATTAGAAGCTGAATAAACCACAATCACCTAAACATAATTTTTAATTAACTCATTAAAATCTAATAGTGTAAAAATATCCATTTTGGATGAAAGATGAGCTGACCTGGAATGTAAACTGCTTAGTTTTATGAGCCTGCTTTACTAAATGTGTGGAAGTTTTCATGTACACTAAGCAAAGCAGAACATGAACATACACATTCCCATAGTCTGTCAAGTATGGATCTCATAGGTATGAAGACTGTATTAGCTGGATCTAAGAAGGTAAGTCAGCAAACCTGATAACTCTGTGCTTGTTTTTTCCTTCCTGCCCTTTGTACGCTCCCAATCAATACCTTCCTCACCCCTCTGTCTTGCAGAAACTTCACTTAACTTAGAACCTGCCATTAAAAAAATCTTTGAAAAAGTCTTTTCCAAAACCAGGAGGGCTAGAAATTACATTTAAAAATACAAAGAAATCAGGCAACTTTGTGCAGAAAAATGGCTCCAGAGGATATATCTTTTGCTATTCAAATGTGAGATCATAATGAAAATGGGAGACTTAGCAACAGTGCAGATATATTCCTCTTACCAAAACTGACTGTCATTCATCATAATGTGTGAGGAAAAATTAGTATTCTTTCAACATGAAATTTCAGTTTAAGAAATCTGTATGTGCTTTATGTTTTAAAGGCTGATGAAGAATCTTGATGATAAAAAGATCTACAAACATAGGTATAATAAATACAAAACCAAAATGCAGCATTCAAGTCAGATATTCATTTCTCTGTATTTTAAGTCACACAACCGTAAAATGAAACTCTTAGATAAAGCACTTAAAGGCTGCTTTTTCTAACCTCAAGCTGGACCCAGATTCTTTGCTAAGTATCTATTTCAAAAACAGTACACTTGATATTGCTGCCAGGATAGTTTTACCGTGCACTTTATCACAGCTGTATGGATGAAGCAACTGCAGGTTTTAATTTCAGATTTTCTGAACAACACAGAATTCTATCACTTAAAAAGAACCGCTAACAAACAAAACGCAAGAAAACCCACTGGGTATGTTTATTAACATGTATGTTTCAGTAGCTGTTGTAGGTTTCCCAATACTAATGTCTGTCTTAACATATACTGCTTCTTATCCTCTGGTTAAGCTCTCCATGTGGCTAGGTTAATGGAAAGTCTCTTGAGTAAAGGCTATCAACAAGATTTCTGCCAGCAAGTGGTAAATAAAATTGTTTCCAAATACATGAAAAGTGTTTTTTATTTAAACAGGAACAAAGAAAATAGGGATATTTTTAAAAAGTTTAAAAGTTTAAAAAGGTGCATTTTTTTTTTGCTGCATGGTAATCAGCTGTGTGCACTATGGCATAAAAAAGATGGAAGGAAAGAAATGTTAGCTTTACTGGGAACTAACGTGTGAGATGTGTCCATTTCAGCAGCACCTGCGGTTACTCTCACCCAACATAATTGATTCTAATGCAAAAGAGCAGAACTTGTTGAATGCACTTGGGCACCCAGTCCCAATGCTGAAATGGCAGGCAGTGAGCACAGCTACCTCCTCAGGGAGGCACTTAAAGGCCTTCAGGGCTTAAGGTCTGCAGTGAGCACCTAAGAAGCTGCCCTGGTCTCTATGGAGCATGAGGTGGATGTTGAGCCATGCCAACTCTGTTATTACTCCCGAGTGGCTGTTTCCTGCTCTCTCTAATCCCAGTCAAGAATCACTAACAGAATTCATGCCAAGAACTCCATTTGTGCATTAGATTCTGTGTGGTTGTCAAAATAACATTCAGGGTTTGGAAAAGCCACATGAGAATTGCTTAATATTCTTGGAGGAGGAGGGAAGTGAAGAAGGACTTAAAGAGCTTCAAAGCCCCTGGCTTATATGGGAGAGGGTACTGGGATGTTAGGTTTTCCACTGAGACTTTATGATTTCTAAAGAGGTGGTAATTATCAGTAAACAGAAAAGGCTTGCATTTGTCTCCTATAAAAAAGGAGCCATAACATCTCACAGGAGAGGAAAAGAGGGAATTTGAGTTATATCTATAGGTGAATCTGCAGAAGATGGAAAATACAAGCTGACATTCATGCACAAAAGACCCACAAATGGGATCTGGTAATTGGGGCATTTATAATCCATCTGCTGGACACACAGAAGGAAAGAGTTCAGTAAGGATCATTTTATTTCTGTGACACATCAGGTTTTCTAAACGTTTGCAAGTGCTATTTGGATTTCATGGGTAAGTATTGCTTGTCCTTGCTGTAGCGTTGTTTGAATGAAAGGTGATTTCAGGGTAAAGGACAACTTCAGGGTAAATAGCTAACATCAACGCATCATTTCTGTGCAGTGGAAATACTAGTAACCACAGGCCTGGATTGCTCCTCTGACACCTGCCACTTTGCTTCTGAGAGAATGGATTGGCATGAGGATATATGTCAAGTTGCAGGTTGATATATTAAAAGTCCGACATGGAGAGCAAAATCAGTTCACCTGAACAGCTTGTCAGCTGAATATTTCCGCATAGTTCACTGACTAGATCTCCACTGACTACAGGGAGAATTTAGATGCTCTGCAGACACAGAGTCAAAATTGCACCCAAGATGTGGATTGGACAGATGCTCCACAGGAACTGACAGAGCAAGCAAAGGAAGAGCTCTCTTTCAGCAGCCAGCATTTGCTAAAAAAAATCTTTCTGACACTGGCAAAGTGCCTTGTGAGGAGCATCAGTAAAGTCCAAGGGCCCTAAATGACTGTAAAACTGCAAATAAGAACATGCCTACGTAAATCACTATGGCACAAAAAGCCCTGAGCTGGCAGTGACTGTCTTAAAGAGACCAGAGCAGTTCAGTGGCTTTAGCAGCCCTGCGGCTGAGCCAGTCAGCCTTTCCTTCTAGAGGGTGCACTAGAATGACCGCAGTGCCACGGTAACACTGCGCTGTTGATCTGGGCTTCAGTTTCGTATTTCTGCCTGGCACTGTGCTGCAGTACACAGACACGTCCATTTGGAGACCTTTAATTCCACTGTGATTTATAAACACACCCTGTGCTTCTGCCAGAAAGTGGGCATCAAAATATGTCTGAAAGCTCTGAGCAACCAAGGGATGATTTCCTATGTCAGGAAGAGCACAACTAATGTACTACAGAATGAAAGGCAGAAGGAACCAGTATCTGTTTAATCTTCCTATCATAGCTAGCAGCCCCAGAGTTAGAAATAAGGACAAAAGAGGAGACTTTAGTCATGAATCTACTAATCTGTTTCTTAAGAGAACAGACTTTTCTGCTAGTGCTGCTGAAGACACTTAAATATCCATTTAAATAAAATGGAACTACATCTCCCCCTCTTGAAACCATCTGACTCCAGAATAAAAGAGGAGCAATTTCTCCTTTTGCCCCTGGGAGTGATATCTAGGTCAAGTATCTCTTGGCACTGTAGAGGCTCCTCAGCATGAGCATCAATTCCCCTCAGTCTCCGCTGTGCAACCTTTTTGACTGGATGAGTCACTGCATATGTACATCCAGGCTGCAAACAGTCCTCTTCACACAGTCTTGGGATAGGACTGTGTACAGCAGCCGGTCTATTTCTGACCTTGTACAACATATCCTGCATCCTGTAGGTATGTCAGATTTACTGTTTGGGTACAGAATGATTCTTGATGCAAGAGAATCAGGAGATACCAGATTGACACAGAATATTAGTTTTGTATATTAACAACAAATGGATCTGGTAGTTGCAAAAGGTTCTGTATTTAAAGCACATATGCAATGAATCCTACAGGCTCCCAGATAATGAAGGCCCAACAGCACGTGTGCAGAAGGGGCACCTGACGTACAGCACATTCTTTCCACTCTTGTGCTGGGTAATGGAGTATGGGTAGAGTAGAAAAACCCCACAGAAAATGGTTTCTGGAAACAAGCTGGTCTTGCCACTAGAACAAATTTTCTTCTGTCCTATTAGCTAATCTTCGAACAGGGAAAGACTGAACATCCCTTATTCTAGGTGGGAGGTTACTTAGAAGTTAGGCGTCACCATGCCCGTCTTCTGTCTGAAGTATCTGGTTTACATCAGAAGGACATTACTGTGGGATATGTTGTAATTGCTTCCAGGTACAAGTCTTTCTAGCCTGAATACCTAGGGTAAGGAAGTCACTCAGCCACCTTCTGTGCCTGCCAACAGCTTTTGAGCATATTAGCTAACTTCAGCTTAGCCTGATTCTGAGGAACTGTGGCCAAACTATAAAATTCCTATAAATTCTGAGAAAAGTTGCAGGCAGCGAGATTTAGAAAAGTCTTAATCATAAGGAAATTTCTAAGAGAAAAATAATGCCTTTCAGTACAGCAAACTCAGAGTGTATCTCTGAGCAGAAAGGAGCCAAGCAGAAGGCAAATCCTGAGGAAACTAAACTTTGTTCTAAAGGCAGTGACATTACTTATTCAGCAGGACAAAGCAGTAAGCTGGCCAGCTATGAACATGGCACTGTTGAGGATGGGCATAGCAGAAGTCTAAAAATGTCATCAAGCAAGTAACAAGATCCTGGGATGGGAGGAGCTGTTTGTTTGATGTGGTTGAATGCAGCAGTTCATATCAATTCACCACAGTACATAACATGCTTTTGATACAAAGAGCAGAGTCAAATGCTGCATTCCAGCTCCAGCCCAACTCCTATTTACTTTGACAACTGGAACAGAGAAGACTTAGTTCTTGTGTGGTCTATTGCCATTTAAGTAGGATGTTGTGCCACCTTCTCATAAGCCAGACTGATGATTTGAACACAAAGGTAATAATAATGAGCAGCTTATCTACAGAGGCTAAGGAAAGATTGTTGGAAAATAATAGAAAATTGAGGAAGTGATTGCAAACACTAATGCAGGGAAGAATGTTTTGACAAACATAATGCTGGTACATTTTTATTTTAAGGACAATGAAAATTTACCTCACCTCACCTCTATGCTTGATCCTTTTTGTGTTAAGTTCAATGGCTGCCAGAATAGGACTCTTGTCCTATGCAATATATTATGGGAAAATCCGCAGTTATGATGAATTTTCATTTTACACAGCTCACAGAAAGGTGCCAACCAGTAGTCAGTAGTTACTTTCACTGAGATTTCACAACATGTTTTCTGTTTAACTGTTTTCTGATCCTGAAGCAGCAGAGCTCTGGAGGGACATCAGATCCCAGTGCTGCCTGCTAATGAGTCCTACAAATGTAGGTCACAAAAACAAAAGCAAAGCTTTTCCGGGAGAAGACAAACGTGTGATTTGTGAATGAAAAGCCAGGAAGTTTTGAAAGTGAAACAAGTAAATTCAATGAGGCTGTCCTTACAAATGAAAGAAGTGTAAAACTCTCTATCACTTGAAGGGTAAGGAAGCTTTTGTTAACCCTTGGTTCTTCCAGATAAACTGAAACTCCAGGCAGTTAGTACTAGATACGTCTTTTCCAGTGCTTATCAGAATGAGGAATTTCTTTTAGAAATATCAGCTCATCACAGGGCCAACTGTTATACAGAAACAACAGGAAAAAGAAAGTATAATCTCCTCTGCCCCTATCTGCAGCTAAACTAGACTTTGTTAAATACAGCTGTAGTCTTGCTCCCTCATGCAGTGTCAGGTACACTTCAAATCTGTTGTTGCTTGATTATTTAGATACTTCAAATTTTCTTTCATTGTGGAATATGTTTTCAGGTTAGTTGAGCATTTTCACATGTGAAGATCCTTCAATGAGGGAAAAGTGAGGATTTATTCTTAATCAAAATGTAATGTTTCCACTATGTGACTTCAAGATGCAATCATTCTCTCCTTCAGAAAGACTGATGAGCCGCTTGATTGTACTGCCTTATGGATAATAAAAGGTATTCTAGAAAAGAGTTTACAGTATGATGGCTCCAATTCACACATGTATAACAGCCTTGCTGAATAGCTGCCTGTTATTAAAAATCTAATATTGACTGAAGTCAATATAAGGGTCTTTTCTCTTACTCAATTAATATATGGGTTGATTTACCATGAAAAGTGAATTTGAACCTGAAATCAAACCAAAGGCAGTCACTGCAGCCCTTCAAATATACAGTTACCTGTATTTTCAAGCCATATCTTCCGTCCCAACAAATATTTTTAAATATACACATTTTTAATCATGATGAACGTCATGGCTAGATAGCAAAGCACAGCAGGATTTCCATTTGTCCTGCAGTAACAATAGACTTGAATGAAGACTTAGGGAATCAGAGAGACCTCCTGCTCTAACTCTTTTCTTTTTGCTGAGCAGAATTTTTTGCAAATATGCATTCAGAATTATTTTTTCCACCTTTCTGAACTTTATAAACTCCTGCTTTTAGTCATTCTAGCAAAGCAGCAGAGAATAACATTCTGAGAAACATAGCTACTCACGTCACGCTTTCCCCCAAACGTGGCTTTAAGAAATTGTTCTTCTGAATTCCTTTACCCTCATTTGTTTAGTTGCACAATGCATTTTTAAATTATAACCATTAAAGGCCATTGATAGGCCTGTCATAGACTGTAGTAACCCTCCCCCTCATAGTAGTTTCTTCAATAGCTTAAAATATTTATAGTCAGAATATCATCTAAGTATAGAAAAAGAAAAACTTGGTGACTAGATTCTTAAACACCTAAAAAACCTCCACCACTTAACCTTTTTTTTAATCCCCATTAAGACTGATTTAACATCCAAATTTTTTCATAAGTCTTTTCTAGAGCCCAGTGTTTATGGGCTGCAACACCAAACAACTGGATTTCATTCTCTGCTATACCACAGCTTCTGATCTTGAGAAAGTTTCCAAATCCCACAAATTGGTACTTAAATTCTGCCTAAGTCCAAAATTGTGACCTTCAGAACCTACTGCTCAATTGCTGCCAAACATGGGAGCATATGCTCAGACTGAGTGATTATCTCCCAAGACCTAAGTCATAACCATGGAACTGGGCTTTTCCCAAAATGCAGCAGTTATGTGGTTTTGGGTTTTTTTTTAAACCGATCCAAAGGAAAAGCTTTACTTTATTCAGTGGCTCCATGACTAGAGATCTCATCCTATAAAAAAGAACCTCATTCACTAAAAATGCTCAGTTACAATTTTCCTAAAAAAGTGGTCGGCATCCTGTCCATTATCCCCATGAAATGGCCAGAGAAATTCCTATGGATCATATGCTTACTTCTCTATAGCATATTCCACCCACAGGATTTGCCTTTGTAAAGAGCCTGTATCCTTCTGACAGGATATACATAATAATTTCCTTCATGTTTTGGGATTCATACATGTAATATTGTCTTTAAGTCTGATTCCGAGCTATAATATATAGATAAGTAGTTTGAGACACTTAATATTTTCCACCTGTAAAATCACAGGGGAAAAAAAGTCTTACCAGCAGACACTGCAGAGATGACAAATTTCTTCCAAAGAAAGTTGCACACGATTACCATGTGCTGGCAGGAGCACTATCAACAGAAGAAACTGGGGATGTAAATGAAAAGTCCACTAGATAAAACAGAAGGATGGAATTAGATTGACTTTACTATTTCAGAAGTGTTTAGTAAAAAAAAATATGTATTCCCTCATCCCAAACCCAAAGATGTTTTGCAAAGACTCAGGATACACATAGCAATTAGATGCTTGTTGAAATTAACCTTTACTATTCTAAGAAATTCACTTTGCACAAATTTTTTAATAGTGAATAATGCTATATGACTGTAGATCTACTCATTATTCTCATCAAATTACAAGGAATATTCTGCCTTTTTACTTTAAAATGTTGAAAATGGGAGCAAAAATATTTTCAACTGCTAATAAAAAAGGCAAATATATACCCTTAAGTGATAGGAATGCTATGCAAATGGAGGCCTAATATAAGGTTAATACAAAAGCAGCTTTCATTTTGATAGGAAACATCTCAGGAGGAAAAAAAAGGAAAAAAAATTTTTGTAATATAGTGCAACACAACAGAGGTCTAAGTATAAAGAATAAAAGTGGCCTGTAGTTTTAGACTTTTGGGACATTTTAATTGTGCAATGTATTTTGAAACAATGTAACAGGTTTCAAAGGAGGAACTAGTTAAAGCAAGCATTTTGAAGGATTAAAGTACAGTGGTAGCATCTTTCAAGTCTTTCTCTGGAAATTTTCACTGTTCATTCTGAGTAAAAGTATTTCTCCTGAGAAGTCTGATCTTATTTTCCTCCCCCCTTTTTCCCCCACATTCTCATTTTTTCTCAGACCAGACCAAGGAAAATGTTATCCATTTTCCCTCCCAGATGCTTTCCCATCTCTCTCCTATCCTTTACTTTGCTCTATTGCTAACCTCTTCAATCATTGCTTAACCACAGAGCTGCTATTTCTTTTGAACTCTAAGTTGAAAATAAACCGATGTACAGATTGCACTTTGGTGAACTATTTGCTTTCTTAGAGATTAATTCTAGTAGTCTAACTGGGCTTTTTCTTTCCGTCTTAGATTTCAATGATGATATGATTTCTTATGGTAGAACCCCTTAAATATGCAAGCTTTTAACTGATCTAAGACTAAGTAAATGATAAAAAGGTATTTTTACTTTATAACTGTATTTCACAATGATTCTAAGTTTCATTTTATGTGAAGAAAATATTTTAACTTCTGTAATACAATTCCACAAGGTAGCATCCTTTGCATGAGGGAGAAAATACCTGTTATCATCTCTGAAATATCCGCATAGCCCTTAAACCTTGAGCACCCTTTACAGAACTTTCTTCACTCCCTGTTCATAATACCTTGAGAAGCTGAGACAAGAGTATAGGTTTTAGAAGTGAGGTATTCGAGTCTTTTCACCCACAACATAAGATAAATTAGAATTACAGCTGTTGCTGGTTTTGAATTGTCATCAGAATATGTGGGAGAAAAAAACTGCCACAAGATAATTTATTTTCCATCTTGCTTTATTCTTCTTCCTCACTGACTAATGCAGTATTTTGGCAGTTTATTTCTGCCATAGGCGCATAAGAGTTTCTTTCTTAATATCTACTTATTTGTTTCCCATCTCATTCAGTTGTCCCTTGCTTCACTATTCCAGATGTATTTCTTTCAAGGCAATTGCACGAGCACATAGACTACATATGAACTAATTGAAGTCCATTAGAAATATGTGCTAAATTATTCCCCAGCCACTCAGGTATTCACACATGGGCTGCTATGCTAAACCTCAACATCTCTCTCTACATTACAGGTACATACCATTTTCATTTTTTAATTTCATGATCATACTTAAGTACGTCAAGTATGTTGCAGAATCAGAGTCACAGAATGGCTGATGTTGGAGGGGACAATCAGAGGTTACCTAGTCCAACCTCCCTGCTCAAGCAGGGTTACCTAGAGCACATTATTCAGAACTGCGCCATATCTCCAGGGAAGGAGACTTCACAGCCTCTCTGGGCAGCCTATTCCAATGCTCAGTCACCCTCAAAACAAAGAAGTTTTTGCTCATGTTCAGGTGGAACTTCCTGTGTTTTACTTTATGTCCGTTGCCTCTCACATCGCCTGGAACCACTGAGAAGAGTTTGTTTGCATCCTTTTGACACCTTTCCTTCAGGTACTTATATCCGTTGACCAGATCCTCCCCGAGCCTTCTCTTGTCTAGGCAAAACAGGCTCAGCATGTCATCTAGATAGACAATAAGATTTACAGAAAACAGAAGATTAAACTGGATGAAAGCTTGATTAAACTAGTATTAAAATTTTGCCTAAACAAGTATTAAAATTTTGCTTAAGCAAGCAGGCATAAAAATATAAGGTGAATTAAAAAACCACCTAAAACTCAACAGAAAGTTTAGAAATATCAAACTTAGCATAGTTGTTTGTGGTTTCAGTGCAAAAACGTAAGTAGAAAATAATTGTCTCATCTAGACACACAAAACAGCTCCAATCTTACTTTGTAGTTTTCTCAGATAACTTTTATTGCAATTGAGATTTTGAAAAAATGCTGTTCAAGTAACTCAGACTTTTAATCACTTCTTACACTTGTAAAGAGATGATCCCATTAAACTTGGTAAGGATATCTTTCCCAATGTCAGCTGAAGATTATACTGTCAAAATTTCTTTACTGTGATGTCCATATTGACAACTTCTCAAGAAGAAGAGATTAGGAGGCTTACAGGACCATTCTTTAGGAGTTTCTACCATTGACCTAACCTTGTTCACACTATTGATTATATATTTTTTTTCACCCAATTAACTATATTTCACTTCCAGTCACTCTTCGTATAGGGGCGATTATTGGGAGGGAGCCTCTTGACACACGCTCCTTAAAGCCATCCTTTTAAAGCCTGAAGGAAAGCTCCTTGATACATCTATTTTATCTGGTTTATCATTTCTTTTGCTTACCAAAAGTTAGGGGAACGTTTCATGCAGTTTTTTGACACCCTAGCATCATGTAGAACAGTTCTTTTACCTGTCAACATTTACAGGTACCTCCTCACAGAAATATAAATTTAATTCTTCAAGGCACTGTTTTTGCAAAATTAGAATGAATTTACACACAACCCACTCTAGCTGGGGTATTTGGCAAAATGTTGGTCTACAGTTTATTCACTTACAAACATACCTAGTGTACGTTTTTGTCCCCATTTGCTCTTTCACACATGGATTATTGTGGTCTAAGTCTAGAAGGCGTTCTCCTTTATACTCTTTACCTTTCAGTTAGAATAAGTTAATGCAATTTTCTTACATTTACATACTTGAGTTGTTAGGGGCTTGCAGAGGAGGAGACTTCCTGTCCCTTGAGCTGGAAAATCCTGTGTAAACAGCTACGGTTCAGCTGACACCTGAGGCCTTTCCACTCTTGCATTACTGTGGAACCTTTCCAAGTACAAAAGTTCTCCTTCTGAACATGCTTTCCCCCAAAATTTCCTGCAATATCAGAGTAAGTTTTTTGTTGTACACTCTCAACTGTTTGTACTGAATGTCAGTCAATGGGCTGGCCTCACTGCATGATGAGCTGTTATACTGGACATTTAGTTAATCCTGCTCTTAATAAATAAATAGAGAAAAATCTATCCCTGAATTCACAGGAACTCTTAACTGTGACTGGGTATCTACATCTGTAAGCAATGACATCACTTTCTTCAGATAAAAATTTCTGACCAGCAGCAGTTTTCCTCTCCAAAAGGTCCCTTAAGGTCTGTATAGATATATCATTACAAAAGAAGGCCTGTCATCATTTAGTTTTGCTTACTGAATATGTGCTTCTGATACCACAGCAGAATTAGACTGTCTTTTCATAGTCTGTGTATATATCAGCCTTCAACCTTCTGTGAAAATAAAAAGGTACACATGAATTGCTATGTTTGACAAAGCCTGAAAAATTACAAGATTCTTCTGCTAACAGGTCATCTAGCCCAATCCCCGTGCAATGAGCAGGGACATCTTCAACTAGATCAGGTTGCTCAGAAGCACATCCAGTCTGGACCTGAATGGCTCCAGGGGTGGCACATCCACCACCTCCCTGGGTAACTTGCTGCAGTGTTTCAGCACCCTCATTCAACTTGTAAAAAAATTCTTCCTCACATCCAGCCTGAATCTCCCTCCTTTAGTTTGAAATCATCACCCCTCATCCTATCACAACAGGCTCTGCTTAAACGTCTCTTCACATCGTTCTTATAGGCCCCTTTTAAGAACCGAAAGGCTGCAATAAGGTCTCTCTGGAGTCTTCTCCAGGCTAAACCACTCCAGCTCTCTCAGTAACATGAATTACTGTTCTCAGAGTCATCTCTGTAGTCAAGACACCTTGTACAAGATGAAGGTGTTATGATTTAAGAATGACTCAAATACTGAAAAAATGACTGATTCTTAGAATCTGTGTGCTTTGGGCCAGACTTTCCACTGCATTGGTCCAACGTTACACTGACAGGAGGACAGAGGAGTCTAAACTGGCATGGCATTACTATAAGGCAGGAAAAAAACTAGAAACATAAAATGGAGGTCTATGCAAGTCTTCACACTGTCCTAGATACAGAAGTGAGAGTGTATTGCAAGCCAGATTCCTGATAGGCAGACATAGGAGGAAAACAAACAAGTACTGAAACCCACCAACCTAACCACTGAAATTGCACCTTAATGTTAGCAAAGAATATAGACAACTCAGCTGTTCAAAATAAGTCATGCAGTAAATCTGTCTAGACTGTATTACTATTTGGAACCTGCGCCATTTTTCCTATACAGGAAGAAAAGAACAGCACTACAGTATGGGGATGATGAGATGATAACTGTCACAAGAATGGATGAGAAATACACTCTGACAGCTAGTAGAAAATGACAAGGTGCTCTCCCTAATTTTGCTGCAGTCCACAGGGCTGCAGGTACATTACCTTCCCTTCATCCGTTCAGAGGAGATTGCAATGTGTTGACATAATCCTAAAGGAATATAAATCAAAACCATTTCTACCAAACTTCCAAAAAACATATTTTGCTAAGTTAGTTAATCAGAAAATATCTGATAACTTATGGCTATTTATAACTAACAAAGCTCCAAATTATAATAAAGGAATACAGAAGAATAAGGAGATGTTTTCAAGCATCTCAGTGAAAACAACGATCACTGAAATTTTTATCAAAATAATTTTCGTTTTTCAGAAGTTTCATAAGAAAGGAGCTATAATTTTAATACAAACTAGCTGCACATTAGCTGAAGTAAATAGAAAATCAGGACAGGTTGCTCACTTCACTGCCAAATGTAAATCTGAGAAATTAAACAGCCACTTCTCAGAACCTTGATCCACCTCTTGATAGACAGGGATTGGTGCACTTAAGTAGCCTGAATATGTAGTAAGAGTCAATGTGAAGCCCAGGATGCCACGTTTAACACGACAGTTTTTCACATAAGCTGGCATATTGGTAGATTCCCTCCTGTAAAATGATTATTGTTTCCGGCTGTATCAAATGCTTTAAACTGCCATTGAGGTTAGTGAACTAAAGGCAGCTAGTATATCATGAGGTGTCCGTCATGCTAAGGATGCAAAAGTTTATAATATATGTTACTGTCTGCCTTTCTGTTTGAAGCTCACGGGGTTTCAGTGCAGTATCAGGTTCTCTCCTTTTTTCCCAACTTTGTTTTCAGAGGACAAAAATATATCTTTAAGATAACTGCAGACCTCTAATATGCACTTGTGAAGAAATAGCTTAGATGGGGCCACATTTTAAATTTTCATTAGTTCTAGACCTGACTCAGAGTTGCTGCAAGAACCTTGCTTACAGGGATGACAGCGAATGATTCACTCAGTGCTGTTTTGTTGATCCAGCTGTAGGGCTGAATTAGACAACAGACTTCTAGAAAGGCAGAAAAATATAATTTTACAGGAGACAGTGACATGCCTTGGCTCCACCAAGATGACTCACATTCTTGCACTGAGAAGTAACCCTTGTCTTAGCAAGATCACAAATTAGAATGATTAATCAAGCATAAAAATGGCTGGAATGACTATAGCAAAATACATCCCAAATAAAACCTAAATCCCTCCAAAAATTCTTGTGAGTTTCTTAATATATTCATAACTGTTATGGTTTCTTCAACCTGTACCCTGCCACTGCTGTACTTGCTTGTCACAGAATATAACTACAACAAAGGACAGCAGAAATCTAATTTCAAAGTAACATTTGCAAGGTTTTGAACACATTTGACTGCAAATATCCATGTCAGCTTTGAGTCCAGAAATTAGTCAGAAAACTGCTTATTCTATAACCACCCTTTTTCAGTTTTGTTTTCTGCTGCACCTGTTTTATCTTCACCCAGCTTTTACTATATTGAATAGATCAGAAATGTGTAAACCTGGTCATCATAAATGAGAGCATCCATCAAAACAAAAAAATATTGGTGATACAATAGAAAATAGAAACCCATGTGAACTCTCTGTAGCTGAAATATACCACCCTGGTGATTTCTGTGACCAGAAAACACAATTCAGAGATCAGGTCACAATCAATTCATACAGATAATACTGGAGGAAAAAAAAATCACTGCATTTTTGTAGACAGATAAACATGAGGAAACTGCAATTTATACATGCAGGCAGATGGTTTCATAGATTCACGTTGAAAAGGAGAAAAAGCAACTCTGTTTGTCAGGGAAGATGTATGCTGTGAATTATTCACTCAGCCCAAGTAATAAGTGGGGTCAGGGTAGAACAAAGCAACACACTGGTTTTTCCTTACAGAAAAGCAACAATGTGAACAGTTAGTGCAGGCATTCATTTGAAGTGTTACGCCAAGCCTAGGGACCAGCTGCCTGCCCCTTGGATTAGGTTTCATTCTCACTCCCCAAGTCCCCTCTACCAGGTTCACAGCTCTCAGACTTCCATCCCGTCTAAGCCTAGGAGGTATGTAAAATTAATTTGTTCCTCCATTTCAGCGCACAAAGTTCCTCAGGACTGGCATATCACTTACTTAAAAGGTGCGTTGGCTAAGGGGATAGAGCATCTACACTCCAGTGCAAGCTGATAAATGGCATGAGGCAGCTAAATCTACCCTAACTCCTTGGAGAAGCCTGATCCATTAGACATGCTCACTGACTTCCACACAATAGCCTAACAGAATAGACTAACATTTACAATATGGAAACTTCTGCTTTTGGCTCGTTTTGGCTGGTGGTAGTTTTGAATCCGCAGATCCCATTTTTAAGAAGGTGCTCTTTCTGCAAGGCTGTGGAATAGTCTAAGATGAAGGCTAGCCCCTAGCCCTGAAGACACTGAAGGTGGGAGGCTGAGCGGAAGGGAAAGTGAGACATGGCACTGGAGCAAGACTGGGGCTGATGGGGATATAATCCAGGAAAGTTAAAATGTCTTCATTTTTAGTAGCATTGGTTTGGGTTCACAGTGTGATTCACAGGTATTCTGGTGTCTTTTGATGCAATTCTTTCAGGCCTTTGTTTTTGCTCTGTGAATCCTTGCACGATTTTCACACTTTTCCACTGACTATGTTGTTATCTACCATAGCCAGGTGCCATTATCATAATTCATAGTCTAGCTCCTGACTGAAATATCTACTCTTAAAAGAAGAGTGTAAAAGGCTGCTTTGCCCTACAGAAGCTCAGAAGAAACAAAAGGCATGAAGCCAAATAGTAGGGCCTGGCTCAGTGTCTTGCTCTGGGCTCGGCAGGAGTGACCACAGGAGAACTCCGAGACTCTGCCTTGCAATCTGATATTTTGGTGTCTAGCATTCATTCCTTCCTTCTTCTGTCTCCTTTGTTATGAAGCTTGTACAAAGATGTGCAGTTGCAAACTTTACAAATCATAAGTTCTGAGTTTATCTTTATCTGTGGTCATGGTTGACCTGTTCAAAATTTCAAAAATGGGAACTGTGAACTGTTTTGGTTTGGGGAACTTTGCATTAGCTTTGCTAAAGAGAGTTGCATGGTGCATTATCTATTGTGTCACAAGCTAGACAAAGTGCTTGCAACCCTGAATGAGTGAGGAGGGAGGCTATATAAAGATTTTATGCTACTTGGTATTATATTCCCACATAGACTTAAATTCTGGACTTCAAAGTATCTTTTCTGAGATTAGAGCTAGTGCAGTGACAGCTGTCAGGATTTAAAGTACATAAATTGAATTTTGGACATTGCGATTGCATTTCTGACCACATCCCAAAGGCCTGAGAAGTGAAATGCTGGGCTTGGGACATAATTAATTCCGTCGTGTTTTAGAAGAAAAATCTATTCATGAATAATATACATCTATCCTTTTCTGCTCTGTAAGGTACATCAAAATACCATCTATTGCCATTTAAGATATAACAGACTCTAGTGAGCCAGACATTTGGAGCTTACACAAGCAGGCTACTGTTTGACCTAGTTTCATTACAAGCCTGAAACTGCCCATTACCCACTTAATGATGAGTAGGATGAAAAATTGAAACCAATCTACCTCGCAGGACTTGAAAAACCATTCAGACAACTCTTGGCTGAGGAAAGCACCTCAAATTAATATGCCAGATTGTGAACTCCAGAGACTGAGGGAGGAGCTGGCATACTCATTTCTGCCCCTTCCACAGGTGCCAGGTCTCACTAAGCCCAGCTGTGGGATAGGTATCTGGGTGAGGTTGTACTTGACCTCACTAAATTCTCTTAAACCTTCCAACCAGAGTAAGTAGCTTTTCAGTCACCTTTCAAATAGCAGTGGGGTTGTCATGCCCAGGTTAACAAGCTCTGCTGTCTCAGCAATGCCTATTGACTTGGACTTAATATTTCACTCACTACGACTGCTGTTTTCAAGGATGGTTCAGTGTCTATTACTTAGTACAGTCTATGCTATATATAGCTATACACTTAGCTATGAAATGGTAAAATTAACTACACAAGCTCAAGCTCTCTTCCTTTCACCAACATAAGGAAGAAAAAAAACCCCAATACTTCAGAGTCTCCCTAACTATCAGCGTGTGATGGAAATGTGTTTAAGGTTAAAGGCTTTTTTAAATTGCTGGACAAATCAAGGTCTAACACTGATGAGAGCAGATAGCCTATCCTAGATTTACACTAGTATAATTGAGAGCAGAATTTGTTCTGGGGTGTCAAACAAATATAACAATGAATTAAACACTGCAACCAATTTTAAAGAAAAATGCTCATTAGTGTGAATAGAAAACCATCACAGCAGAAAAACGCCAGCACTTACTGCAATACATCAGCTATTCCCATTAACGCAGTAACTAACCATTTCTGGATAGTATGATGCATGGCTAAAGAGAATACTGCAAAATGATAGTTCCCATCCCCATGACTAAATTAGGGTTCTTCCCTGTGTTTATCATCCTCTCTCTGCTGATGTTTTATTGCATAATTTTAACAGACAGTGAAAAAATTGAGGAAGAAAGATAAAGTTGTTTCACATATAATAATACATGCATACAAGAGTTGTACAGATCCTATGTATATAAAAAAATAAAAATGAACAAACAAAACCAAACCTTTGGTTTAAGAGCTATTCTCCAAAAGAAATAATTTCTAACACAGACCATTTTTGAGTGGAGCGATTCCAGACTGACTTTGAAAATCCCAGTCAAAGCACATAGTTTTGCAGTAGACTCATCTGGATAGTTTCTTAGCCAAAACAATTTCAACAAAAAGGCTAGTTCCAGACATACCGTATTAAATAACCTCTGAATTGGCAAAGAGTGATGCATACATTCCATCTGAGAGTCTGCCACGGGTCTGGTCAGTTGAGGTAATGTAAGTTCAGTTTCACAGCTAGAAACTATAACAGCATTTTCAGCAAATAATTGTCAAAACAGTCCTTTTGTACATTCATTGTTGAAGTGTATATGAAAATCTGGCTAGATAAGGAAAAATAAGAGCAATGTACTATTTCAGACTCTTTAAACTTGTAGAAACAAAACAGCAGAAAAGTGGGATGAGTGGTTTCAGTGAAAGTGTAATTTTACTGGCAGACAGAAGTATATGGTCATCATCATGCAAGATCCTGGCTTTTTCCTCAATTATGTCATAGTTCACTGTAATTTCACTTGCTCTGTGGGAGTTACAGTCAGGAATTCAAGCAGTCTGAAAACTGTAAAGATAGGGTAAGTCCTCATCTTCTCAGCTGAAAGTATCTTTTACCTTCTCCTGGCCTTGCCCTCCATATCCATGGCACACTTCTGCTTACCTCTAGTTTGAGAGCCATTTGTGTAGGCAGGGAGGATGTGGATGGAGCGCTGCAAAGAGGGCTTTTTCCCTGCAGCAGGGTGCAGAGGAATGCAACGCAAGGGTGGGAGCAACGCAAGGGCAGAGGAGTGACCATGGCTCCCTGCAGCCCTCTGCCAGGGCATCAGGACTGAGGGCAGGGGCTGAGAGGCTCAGCAACCTCTTCCTCTCCCATCAGGATCCTTCCCTTCATGTTACTTCTGGTTAATGCTCCACAAGCCTGTCTTTCTCACCTTCATACTTTTGGTTTTTAAATCTTAGCGCATCCTGTGCTCTGCTACATTCAGTGTGGCCACGAAACTGGGCTTAATGATAATGATATATAAAACTACTGAAACAAAGCAGGAAACTTACCATGCTTACAGTGACTTCCAGTCAATATCTACAAAACCTTAATATCGCTTACCACATATTCCTATTCCAACATGATTTCTCCAGCTCACTCAGAAAGAGCTTTAGTTGAATTATTGTGTTTCTTTATGATTTTCTTTAAGAGACAGAGGGAAAGAGAGCATTTCAGGCAACCTAATTATACAGAGAATCTTTGCATCACTGATAGCAAAATTTAACCTGGTTTTACTGATAGTTGGAAATGAGTTCAGAGAGGGACAACCAGAGAGGCAGATTGCCTGCTTCTGATAAGGTTTCTCTTATTACTCAGCTTGTAGTATGCACAAAGTATGAAGGAATGAGAAAGAGCTGTGGTGCATAGATTGATACATAATATTGTATTCTGAATGAATCTCAAGTGCAGTGAATGCAGCACACTAATTTGAGTTCATGTAGTTTGAGTGAATTCAACTAACATAGATTGCATGGCCTAGCTAGCATGTTTACTCATGTGAAAACGTTCCCCCATGCCTTTAGAAGCAGAACAGAAGTGGCTTCAGTTCACATCTTTCCTGCTGTGACCGCCACTTCCAGGGCCCACAAGTCATTGTTTCAACACTGATTTCATTTCAACAAATTATCAAAATCAACTCTTCTCACAAAGCCTCATACAAAAAAAGTGACGGGGCCTAATCCTGACAAAGCTCAGAGGACTATTAAAAAGACAGAGCAGAAAAAGACACAGCTGTAAATTACAGCTGGTGACTGCTGGCTCTTCAGTGGCTCATGTTTTGTTTAAGGTCAAAATCTGAGTATCAAATGTCTACAGTGACTGATATTATTAATCAAATTTAAGCTCCCACAAGTATTAGTGCTTTCAGTTTAGAGACAGATATTTTACTGCTTTTTGCAGATTTAGGATAGTTTGGGTGCTTAAAAACCTGTAAATCTTTCAAGTGCAAAATGTAACATGGCGTGGTTTATGCACCTCATTCTGAGTCTGTTTTTATTGATATAAAGAGTAGTTTTATTATGTCAAAAGTCATTCTAATACTTTCCAGGAATAGTATCTGCATGATGGCAGATAATAGAAACATTTTGAAGCTTCAGTGTGTACAGAGCCCTTCAGTTCACCATAAAAATGGCAGAGACAAAACCGCTGAAATTTAAGTGAAGTTCGTGCAAGGGGAAAAGGACCCATAATGGTCTAAACTTATATAAATCATAAACCTTCAGTCCTTTCCTGACTGCTGTATTTTCTTTGTTCAATTGTAAACTGTCAGGGCCTGTGCCTCAAAAGATTAACATTCTGTCTAGGACATTAGAGATCAGCCTTGTCAGGGACAAGGTAGATGCTAATGCAATAGAAATTATGTAAATAAGTTTAATTTTCGTTGCAGCTTTTAATCTGGGAATGGTGCATTAAAAAGTTAATCACTGAATAAATCTACAAGCAACTGTGGAGCAAAACAGAATCTAACTTCCTTTGTGGGTAATCACTCCTTGTGCTAGCTGACACACATGCACCTTCTCATTTGTTTTCCCTGTGGCAATACAAATCTTTCACTCTTCTGTGCAAAGCAGCCTAGACACTGTGGTATGCAGTTCCATGTCTGGTGTCCATTGCAGTAATTATACCAGTTTCCTTGGCAGTAGGAGCTATAGGCTTACACCCCTCAAGATGGAGGCTTTCTAGGATGGTGATCAACTGGTTGGCCTACAAGGATGGTGAATGGTTGTTCTTGAATGAAAATAATAACCTTCAGGTTTTGCTAGTCCAGTGTGTCAGCCATGCTCTGATGGATCACCTAGAGAAGTTACTTCCCTAGCCAGCTGTTAACTGCGTAGCCAAAAGGTAGTTGCCCAGATATACAAACTGGGATGCATCTGGGCAGGCAGAGGAAGGAGTTGGAGCTCCACTGTGGATTGATTTCAGGTGCTTCCAGAGAAGCAACCCAGGCAGCTCTCAGAGGCACCTGAGCAATGGAGACATCAAATAAATGCTTGTAGAGTTCTTTACCACTTATCAGTCCATATAAGCCATATGCAGCATGCATCTAGCATGCAGAATTTTCTGAGTAGAGCTATACATTCCCATTGTCCTTGAAAACTGTAACATTTAAGATGGCTTGCTTCAACTGCCCTTGTGCAGAGCTAGATGTCAAAGCTTCTGCCACTCCATCAAACCAGGTAATATATTTCCAAAGTAACAGCTCATTTAGCATTAAAATTGGCACTTATGGGTTGATATAAAATGTAAATTAAATGTAGGAGATGAGTAAATGAGGCTACTCTTATAATTCAATTTTTTTGTGCTGGTCCCAAGGTTGATATTTTTACCCAAATCACAAATACTCTTTCTCCTTTTAAAAGTATAGTTTTCAATTTCATTTGTGGCATTGCTTTCAAAGCAGAGAAACATCACCTTCACTACAAATTCACATGAGAGTAATATGACTATCAATCACAGTGGCTTGCAAAGAGCTAGTAAGATTTTAAAGCTAGGGATAAAGATAAAAGAAATTAAATTAAGTAATGCTAGAATGAAGCAATCAAGATTAAATGTGTTCTCAGCTGCTGAGTTAACCACTTCCGAGTTTTTATCAAACAGAAGGTTAAAGAAAAGAAACCTTAACAGCAATTTATTTCAGTTTAATGTTTTTTTAAGCTCAAGCACAGAGCAGCTGAATTTCTTCTGTCACTTAAAACAAGAAAAAAACCTGACATTATCAGGTCTAGTTAATGGCTCTCAGGAAGTTAATTTAACACTGATGATGACCATGTCCAAAAAGGCTGTGTGATTTAATTAGAACCCTAAGAGTTCTGAAAATCCCACATAGTAAGCAAATTCATGGACTGATTATTTAAAAACTGCTCAAAACTCTTGAGCCTGAATTGAATTATTATTTCACTGAATTAAATTAATCTTAATTGAATTAAACTGAAAATAATGAAAATAATTCTTAAAATGTGAAGAAAGCCCAAGAAATCCTAGCTGCTAAATGCTGTCCTGGGAGAAAAAAAAAGTTGGAGGATGATGTGTGAATAGCCTCGATGAAACTAGTGTAAATTCAAGCAATGGTTGTCATATCTAAAAAGAATTTCCAATAAAAATTTGAGACCTCATGGCTCAATCCTCTTCGAATATGAGCAACATATTTTTCTGGGTAACTGTTAATCGTTTGGATTCCTTCACCCACCAGCACCTCCCACAGCACTAAAGTGTTCTCACCCTCCACTGTGAAACCTGAGATGAAGGGTCAGAAAGGAGTACACTTGAGTGATGCATCCCATGCTGAATGTACCTTGGTCGAGCCCTGGGGAACAGGCTGTCACCTCCATGTCTTAAGGCTGCAGCTGGGCATCGTGCCTCCTCATGGCTCTGCTCTGGATAAACTCCCCTGCAGCACACAGCCCAGGGCTGCCTGCAGACAATAGTGTCTCTCCTGCTCCTCAACCCATTTGTGTGCGCATCTAGCTCACAGATGACAGGCAGTTCTTCCTGTGGCCTGGCAAAACAGAGTACAACAATGCATAAGTTAAGGCAACTAGAACAAGCCTGGTGTTGAAGTCACACAAGGCATGCAAGACTCAAGCTCACAGCTTCTCCTGGGGTTTTCTTTCATGGTCTCTCTCATGAAAACTAGTCTAAATTAACTGAAATCCATTAAATTTGAGTAGGAGAGCTAAATTGCAACAAGCGGTAAACTGCAGCGTGAACATTCGACCCAAAATTGTGTGCCTTAATCTGATTTCAGGTGTTTGTATAAAGAGCCGTCAGCTCAAAAGTTGAGATGGGCTAGATAGAATGGGTTGGTGTGTACTTCTTTGCCATCAGTGCCAGCCTGGCCTATCCTCTCCCATCACTGCTCCTTTCCACCCTCACTGTTAGTCCCCAAGCTGGAAGATCTCTTTGTGTTTCTTCACCTATAGCAGCACTGCTCGTTTCTCATGCAGTGCTGCTTGTCCAGGTGTTTCCTCACCCTGCTCATGAACTGGGCTGCATCATATGTGATAGTGCCTGGCCACTTATCCCCCAAACGGAAGCACACATACTGTCCCATCTCAGCCTCCCCAACAGTAACATCATGAAATAGATTGAGGAATTGACCAAATTAAAGAAATAGCTCCTTTGGAGGGTGGAAAGGAGATGGTCCATGTTTGACAACCATAGGGAAGGAAAACAGATAAGCTGGTGTAATTTCACATTTTGTTTAAACTAGTCACAGTGCCAATTGCCCTGACAGACACCTGAAGCATTTCTCCCACCACCTCCTATCCACATCAGACAAGGGCTCATGTGGTCATCTGGATCAGGAGTAGATCTGGTTAAAAACTAACTCTGTAAATGAAAAAAGATGAAAGATTTATGTTTAACCCAGGTCACTTATCTAATCAAATTCTCTGCAAAGCCCTGCAAATGGTTGTCCTGACAAAATGAGGGACTGATGGAAGAGTGGGAATGAGTAACCGGGAGTATGAAGTAGTAGGGGTTGTTTGCGCTGTATTATAGCTGAAATAAATATGGCTCAAATGACAGACTTAGTAGCTTTTTCCTTTACAGTTTCACAAAGGAACATCTCACGCTGTAGAAAAATATTAGGGATTTCAAAGAAATTGGAAGGTTTGTCTTGTTCAGAAGAATTTGCAGATAGATTTAAAAGAGAATCAAGTATTTTGTATCCTCAGCTTCACTGTTTTACTTTCAAACTTGTCAACAGCACATTCTCAAATGCCTAAATTACTGAATTTTTCTTTGAGCACCAAAAAATTCTCCATTTGGTGCCTAAGTGTACTATTCCTGAGGAACAGGACCCTGAGGATAGTGAGTGCCTGGCTGTTAATGTGCTTCTTCAGTTTTCAGCATATGCCAAGCAAAGAAAGGAAGGAAAGAGCCAAGAATTCCAAACACCATTTCCCCATGCAACACATTCTGCTGGAAGGATGATGCTGAGTTTGCCCTTAGGTTTCAAACACCTTGCAATTTTCTTTCTACAACTGATTTTATTGCTTTCTGGGCTTGTTTTCAATACAAATCAGCAACAGAGCTTAGTAGCTGCAAAAATGGGCTTCAGAGTCAACCATTGTAACAAGTAGCTCACAGAAAAGTCCTTCATGACAAGGAAAAGGGGGAGGAAAGGTGAATCCACATGAATGTTATTGCATTAAAGAGAGGAGTTAATTTCAAGCAAACTGTTTTATGCCTGATCAGCCAAAAGTTTAATTTAGAACAATCAAACATTTGTCTAATGAAGAGAAAGTTTGGTGCTTCTATATGTGATGTAGCATATATATGTAAAAGTACCATGAGCATGTAAAATTTCTTAAATCAACAAAAATTAAGATTGTAAGTGTGGGATGGAGAGTCACAAATAACAACGCAAAACTACATCCCTGCAAACTGAAGAATGATAATGGGAATGCTATCCAACAAATCAAGGCTGACAATGCCTGGACCTGGAGCTTCTGGGGAGCAGACCACTATATTCACATCCTGGAGGCACTGTGTAAGGCTCCAGCCAAGTGGCGGCAGAGGTGGTGGTGGTTCATCCCTCAATCCCAGACTTGAGCTCCCAGTCTTCCCTCACCACTCACCCTTTTCTGATAACATATCACCAGCTCAGTCATGCCATCACAGCTCCTTGGGGCCTGTGCTGTAAGTAAAATCTTTGAAATGTTCCCTTTGAAAAATACTATGGGTCTGTTTGACTTTGCAGTGTAAGTTAATTCATGTGGCTTGCGCTGATATTCTTCTCCAGTACCTGAGCTAGCTCTCTCACTGCCTGAGGCCCGGATTTTGGAAAGGATCCCATTCAATATGCTTAAATTCTACTGAAGCTAGGCATATGGTTAAGTACTTTCCTGATCAGGCGTGTGCATATGTGCTTTCTGTGACTGATGTCTTAGATCATAACTTATTTGCAAAATATATTAATAATTCTCTGGCACGTTTTACATGTGAGAACATGAATAAATAGATAAATAAATAAATAAAGCCAAATATTTTTCCATTGCTGGGTAAAGAGAATTTTTTTGGCTTATTTCCCTTTACTATGTTCCGAATACAGTTTAAGTGTATCTTTTAATATTTATTTTAGTGGTTTAAAAACAAACAGAATGGGAGAAAGTTAAAATTATCTTAAAGATTTTTAAAGATTTTTTAGCTGTTGTTTTCTATCTAGTAGTAAAATGTTGTCTCTGGCAAAATGTTTGTAGGAAGCATTTGGCTGTTTTAGTATAACTGAAGGCCCTGGAGTGATGAAGTCTGAATAAATTCAGCAGACTTGACATATTCCTCTTTCTTACATCAAATAATACAGACCCCATTTCCATTCTGTCAGAGACCTTAACAGAAGGCTGTCAATTGTGACAAATTTCACAAAGCAATTCTTGGTGTGTGTTTATTTCTTTTGATGCTTGTAGCTGTCATGGGCTGACTAACTCACAACAAAAGCTTTATTTGAGAAATTTAGCATCTTTATTGTTTGCAGAATGTCTATTTAGATAATCCATTAAAAAAAAAAATCAGTTTTACAGCTTTTTCAGTAATTGCTTTTTTGAATCATTTAACTCCATAATCATTCATGGACACTTGAAAATCAAGCTGTATTCTGTAGTTATGGTTACTCAGATCACTCAAGTGGGATCATTTCTCTCTGGTGTTTGGCTGGGCATGGGAACGTGTCTGGCACGGACTCTTCCACGTGCATATGTGAAATATGTTCCAATGATCTGTGGGCATGAAGTTTTGGAATTTGCTTTTCATAAACACACATTTCAACAACTAAAGTCTATTGAAACTTCTGTAGGAAATGAATTTTAAAAAAAGCAAATATCACCCACCAAAAAAGCTTGATAATATTCATGATCAAATATTTGTTAAAATGTTTAATGCTACTTGTCTTTCCGCTGTACAGCCTGGATTTATATCATTCAACTTTAGGCACTTGAACAAGATATGTCCACAATTGGAACACCTGATCTGACCACTCGATACAGCTTTGCTCCTTGGATCATTTAAGGTCTGAGCTGCAGCCATGGGCTGCCTCCCCCCATGAACTGAACTCATCAAAAGCCTAGTTCAATCAGGCCTCAAAATAAGACAGTTCAGACAGATGCATAAACTGCAGTGTCATGGCTTTAAAGCAAAGCCTGTACAGCTGTGAAGACTTAGTTTTCTTCTGCTTTGTTCGTTGATTAACTGGTGCATTTTTTTTTGGTACCTAGCAAGAATGAAGCAACATAAAATGTTAGCATTTGGAGATTCTTTTATAAGGAGGAGCTGGCCTCTGGACTGCTCAGATACTCTAGAAGAAACGTTCTTGGAGAGGAATTCAGACGCAAAATATCTTAGAAAGGTCACCAGGCCAAAGGTGACTTTGGCTTATGCTTCTTTTTCATGTGATCAGCTGATACTGTCACACATTCATTATACAATGAAAATGTGTACTCTAGTTCTGAAGTTCAGAAAGAGGGAAAAGGTAAAATATCTTGACATTTCTGGGAAAAAGGAAAAAAGGAGAAGCTGACAG
Organism: Psittacus erithacus; assembly: GCA_009867235.2. NCBI lineage: Eukaryota > Metazoa > Chordata > Aves > Psittaciformes > Psittacidae > Psittacus > Psittacus erithacus. The sequence goes on from WYDI02003421.1 coordinate 35,002, forward strand.
AGCTATGTTCAAAGTAAGAAATGTAAGAAGTAGTAAATTTTTGAATGGCTAACAGAAGCATGTGCCTTCAGTATCCACTGGAAAAGCCAAATCACAGAACACAAGTGCAAGAACTCAGAATAAGCAAGTTGAATGAATATTATACATGTGTACCCTCTCTTTTTCCTCTAGGCATCCTCTTTCAGCCATGGCCGTTGGCAGGACATAGTGTTAGAGTGCCTTTTATGTGACCTGTTGTTTTCTTCTTTAAAAAATTACTTTAAGAACAATCTGGTAGAGTTTAAGTTGAAAAAAATATTGCAAGATTGCGCCAAGGCCAAACACTTCTTGCTAAAGGGCACTTTTTCATTTGTTTAATGTTCATTTGTTAGATGTATTATGCTGATTATTGTAGTTGTTCTGCGTTGGCTAAATGATCTTCTCTACTGAACTGTAAAGTTCATAACAGAAGATGATTAATTCGTACCTGTATTGTTTATGCTGCTTTTTCTAAAGAAAGGATTCCAATTATAATTTAAATAACGGTATTTGATTCTAAAATGGACCAAATATGCAAATATTATTCTATTGCTGTTCTGAGCTGGGACATTATGCTCCAAAGATGAAAAAAGTGTCGGGTGAATTGCGCATCAATTTATAGCTGTGTGGTGAGAAAGCAGACTTGTGTAAGGAAAATGCCTTTGTATTTACCCCAGTGCAACAGATAATCAGATGTGACTCACCGCAATGGATATCTGTGGGAAACTTTATAGAATCATAGAAACATAGAATAGTTAGGGCTGGAAAAGACCTTAAGATCATCTATTTCTAACCCCCACGCCATGGGCAGGGACACCTCACACTAAACCATGTCACCCAAGGCTCTGTCAAACCTGGCCTTGAACACCACCGCGGATAGAGCATTCACAGCTTCCCTGGGAAACCCATTCCAGTGCCTCACCACCCTTACAGTAAAGAACTTCCTTATATCTAACCCGAACTTCCCCTGTTTAAGTGCAAACCATTACCCCTTGTCCTATCACTACAGTCCCTAATGAAGAGTCCATCCACAGCACCCTTATAGACCCCCTTCAGAATGCTGCCGTGAAGTCTCCATGCAGCCTTCGTTTCTCCAGGCTGAACAGCCCCAACTTTCTCAGCCTATCTTCATACGGGAGGTGCTCCAGTCCCCTGATCATCCTCG
>WYDI02003421.1:39067-63048 GCA_009867235.2 Psittacus erithacus
CTAGTGACCTGACTGAGCAGGCTGCGTGGTTTTGATTTACAGCTTGGCTTAAGCCACGACATATAGGTACATGTGTTTGAGAAAGTTTTGACTACCTGTTGACTGACTGGTTGTGAAAGACTGTCATGAAGCAGTTTTTAACAATAATTCTGTTATCTGAAAACCTGAGCAGCTTGGTAACTGTCGTTAAATCCTCCTTCAAATGCCCAGTGCATGAAGCAGACCATGCCGTACCCTCTGGGATCTTGACCAGCAGGGTGGAACATCTGATGTTCATTACTGATGGGATAGCCCCAGAGAATTTAGAGTATCCACTGAGTCCTTTGGTTTTAAGCCTGTGCTCTCTCTGTGCTTAATAAAATTGGTACCTTCTCTGATAGTCACACATTTAAGTTACAAGCAACTCAGTATTGGTCTGATCAATGTTTAACGGAAATGCATATTTACAGCATCTCTTGAGAACCATTCCAAAATCAATTACAATTTTAAAACGGCAGCATTTTTTGCCATGTCAGTTTTAGAGGACCTACTTTACAGGACATAGCTACAGAAGCCACTTATTGATATATATAAGCAGTGACTGATTGCCCAAAGGGCATTTTACATTAGACTTCACAAAGATTCAGGTGTCTCTGAAAAGAGAGTGTTCTAAAAGACATGTTTTTCTTCCTATAAAATCAATATTAGGATGTTTTTAGCATAATTGCGAGTTATTCTCAGAAGTAACAGACACAGCATTTTTTGCCAGTGAAGTTATGCAAACTGATTTGATGAATGCATAAAAATATGACTTCTCCTATTCAGGTCCCAGGGCTTTGCACACACTGAGGATCCTGAGATGTTTATGCACAGCACAAGATCACGTACAGAGTAGCAGTGTGACTCTTGAACCTTAAAGTGAATTAAAGAAATTCTTGTTGTATTTCTGAAGATTTCTTTCTGGAGTTACCACTTTAATTTACCTATGGAATGTATATACCTCCATAGGTGTTAAAACTGAAGATCACAAAGCCTGCAAAGGTTTACCTTCACAGCATCAGTGAGAGGTGAAAAAGAACTATTGTGCCCATATTGTGGAGGAGAAACTCAGGCATACACATATGCCTACACTGCAGCTCCCAAACCACCAGGCAAGCACAAGTGAGGACCTCTGCCAGAAGCAGCCATCTCACTAGGGCCTTATTCCCTGCCTGTCACAGCCACACTTGTGCTGTGCGGCCACACAGTCAGCTCTGTCAAGGAGTTAATTCAGGTTAAAATTAACTACTTTCCTGGCAAGTTAGTTTTACCCTGATGACTTTCCTGCTCCAGTTCACTATAGAGTTGCAGAAACTCTAGTGTAACCAAAAGGGAAGAGAGGGCTTATGGTCATGAGCAGATTGCTGAGCTGGGAGAGTACAGGATGCACCAGAGAAGCTTTATGGTGTTTGTGGAACTACAGCAGAGGCTTATCCTTGAAAGAAGTTCTGCATTTAACTTCCCCTGAAATCAGTCCTTTGAACCTATCTGACTTTTCAAAGGTCATGTAAAAGGTTTCTAATAGTGCATATAATTGACATAATTATGCTATCTAGAATAGGTAAAAGAAGCCATTTCAATCCTTAGGGCCAAGAAAGTCCTTCATATACCTTTGGCAACCTAAATCATTGTTCAATAATAGCATGAAAAAAAGAGAAGTGTGGCTGCAGGCTGCATAAAATCAAGGAATAATCCATTCGAGAATTTTTCTGGTTGTCCTTGTTAATACAATATGGTATTTTCATTAAAAAATGTTAGGCATTAAGGAAAAGAAAAAGGCCCAGAGAACTTTTCTTTCTATTGCTGAATTAAGCCATCAAATTACATACCCAAGGCAGACCTTAATTTTGAATCTTTGCAGGCATAACTAAGTATTTTAGGAGTAGAGAACTCTGGCTTTAACCAATGTAAATATTCTTAAAAAAGAAACAAACAAATCCAACCAACAAACAAACAAACCAATGAAAACCCAAGCAGTTTCAATTAAACATGTAAGTAGTTGTTTTGTCTGTGCAACTTAAGTTAAGAACAATACTGGCAAAAGAACTTGTGTTCTTGTATAAGCTGTCTCTGCACTGGAGGGATTGCATAGCTCTAGCAATATGGCTGTCCCTTTTAAGCACTGACAAGCTTTAAAGATACAAGACACTGGCAGGAGGGCCAATGCAAAAGATACTATTGGGCTTGTGTCTGTGAAAAGCAGTCCCAGCTGCTCCCTGGCACACTTTGTAAACAGCAAAAGCTAAAACTGCCCCACGCTGACCAGTTATACCTTCCTCATGCCTATTCACAGTGTGATTTTCCTGAAGAAACATGCAGAAGTCAGTTCAGCTTTTTCAGCTGAATCTTTTCTTCTGGGTAGCTTCAGCTGTCCTGCTTTCTCTGTAGTGCATCACACACTGCTGGTGCTGAAGGTCCTGCATGCCAGAAGTAGGATGGCAGAACATTTTACTAAGAAATGCAGAATAGCCATCTTTAAATGCTGCATGTCAAGCCAGTGATGAGACATGCACTTTAAGTGCATTTATTCCTGACTCATTGCAATTAGGTCCTTCAGTTCACCAACTTCATGGTAACATTTTCCATTTTTCTAAGAAAAGAAAGAGAAGTGAAATGAAGACCATCATGAGTTAAGGATTTATGTGTCACATGCAAATGAGATGATACCAGTTTCATGCGCTCAGGGACAATGTATCTGTCTTGAGCCTGAATAAGTGAGTCTGCAATGACTGAATCAGATCTGAGATACTTCTCAAAATGCTAGTAGAAACTGCCCTGATCCTCACAAGTCCATCACATCCGATTCAGTCAAGTTAATTAGCAAACCAATGTTCTTGTTCTGTGAACATGTATGTTTTATATCATTCCTTATTTCTACTTGCTGTTGGGAAAACATTAGCAGCCTTAAAAATGAGGGTTTTCATTAATTGCATTAATTGTTTTTCTGAATAAAGGGGGTTTAAAGTTTAAAATACAATGTGACAAATCTTCTTTAAGGACTTGGCAGTCATGTTTCTTATCCATCCAGCATCCCTGACATCAAATGCATCACATGTGCCTAGCAAAGCCTAGCTTGGTATGCAAACATAGCCGAAGAGGAAGTAGGCAAATTTTTTACTATCATGCGTTACTGTACATGGAAAACAGCCATGACAGAAGGTCTGCTTTGAGCTTTAAAAAATACAGAGCCACATCTTGTCTCTATTGAAGCCAGCAGTAGTTTCAGGAGGTACAAGGTTGGGCTCAAAGGCTCTGATAATACGTGATGTCTCTGTATGATTATACTGTTTCTATGAATAAAACTATTACCTGTAACAAAAGTTTCCCTGAGAGCATATGCCCACCTCTATGGCCCTAATCGCTCATCTGTACTGATTTTGTTTCACTTAAAAGATGTGAACACTGTTTTAATTACTGCCGCTTCTGGACAAAAGTACTAGGTCATGAGGAATAAATTTGTGCTTGCTGTTAGTCGAAATGATTCAAAGATACTTTAATGATTCAAAATGATTCAAAGATACTTTATGTTACTCTGTAAGCAATTATATTTGTCAGATCATTTACTAGGTAAAGCTACATTTTTTCCAGATATACCTTGTTTTATATACCTTCTCATTTAAAGAAGATGTAAATTAATTCTTTTTTGTCTGCATGTGAAGAATATGTTTCAGACAGGTTAAATGCTATTGTTTTATTCATACCTCTGGAATGATTAGTTGGAGTACAAACATCAAGAGAAAAAAAGTCAAGCCCAAGATTTTTTTTCATTTTCTTTTTCATTTTCATTTTTTTTTCTTGTACTCCCTAATGGGAGATATTTACCACATTGTGAACTGTAGCCTTTAAAACAAAAAGCCTTTAAAATACTGAGGCCACATACAGAGTTTGTTGGGTGTTTTTTTTTCAGTATAGCTTCTAAAAAATTGCAAGAGTAGTTTCTTGTATAACAATCATTCCGCAGAAGTACACTGTATTCTTTGTTCTCAGCAAATGCCAGATACTTCATTGCCTATCCCCTGACATCCTTAATGCTGCTGCCTGCACCTACTGCAAGGCAGTCTGCTGTTTGTACCTCCATAGAGAACCAAAAAGGGATTTAGTGGGGTTCAGTGAGACTGTGCCCATGGTAGGTGCAATGAGGGCAGAAGTTGGAGGAGGTGTACAGTGGCAGAGGCTGGCAGCAACCAGTAACTCAATAGCTCCAAGCCATGCCATCCATACTGGGGACAGAGGAGCAAAGATTAATGGGGAGGAGACTTCAGGGTATTTTTATCTTGATTCTGTATTCATTTTGACATAAGTCTTTGACCCCTTTGCATGGACACTATTTCAGCTGATGCTGGGCAGGATTTGAGATACAAGCTGACCCTGTTCATTGTGATCACTGAGTACACCTTCAGCACATATTTATAGAAAATGCTGTAAAGGGGGCTGGATAAACTACAGGGGCCAATCCTCAACTAGATAGGACCAGCTATGTGTGGCACTTTGCCTCTTTCCGTAGTAAGTAATCTTACAATTTTGGTGACGGACTCCGTAGACTTACGGATATTCAGCAGTTCAAGTTTCTAAACATTCAAATATATAAAAATGTTATTTGTATTACAATATGAAGGTGATTTATACATGAGTCTGGTGCTCCTACTTTGTGTTCTTGCTGTGCTCACTCATTTAGCACTCCCAACAGATAGGATACACCAGGTTTGTCACTGCTGGGACTGCCAGTGTTGTATCTACCTGTCTGTATCTACAGGAAGAAGGAACTATGCGCCTTTTTGTAGCTGAGTGTTGAAAACGAACTTCAGACTAATGGAAATTAATCCTATGTGCATATAAACTGTTGAGTATTTAAATATGACTTAACACTGCTTGGGGGTTTTGTTTTTTTTTTTCTGCAAATATGCATGCCCATCCTTATGACTGGCATACTTATAAGGTAATGAAAATATTGTAAAATTAAACAAATGAGCAAATTCCATCCAGTTCACTGCATTAAAAAACCAGAAATACAGAACTTTGTATTCAAGAAAAGAATAAAAAAAATCAGCCAATGTCAATCAGTTTCCACTTACTGATTTCAAATTCTGCTTCCTACTACCCATGGAGCTACAAAGTCAGCCTTTAGATGGGATTTGAGAGGAGTCATGAAATACCTGGGATGAGGAAGTCCCTTATTCACTGGGAAAGTTGAAGCATTAAACTGAATTCATGTCATAAAAATGAAAGAATAATTCAACTAAATGCTTAACAGGCAGATTGCACTAATTCTTGTGATTTTTAAGTGCATATATAGTAACAGGACAGTATCCGTAAAACTGTGCTATTACACATTTGTGGATTGCATAAACATTCTAGCTGTGCTTTAGGATGTTTCATTTTTATACTTAAAATACTTGACTCTCTACTACAGCTACAGATTTGCTGTGCTGTGTAAGATCCAGTCACAAATGATTAGATTGTTCTCACACCATTTCAGCTACTTAGAATTTCAGTATGGAAGCTTATCTAGCTTCTGTATGTAAGCTGTAGAATTGTACATGGAGAGCTAAGTACACGCTGGGTGGAGCGATACTCTTCTCATCAGCCTTGGAGGGGATGTGGTCATCTAGCTTTGAAGAGATGCTTAACTTCTAGAAGGCTAAAGCGAAGTGAGATAAACTCTCTCATGTATTTGCTTATAAGAAGAGAGAAGCAGATCTAAAAAGGTGGGGAAAATTAAAGATACAAAGTTGGGTTCTTGCATAAGAATTTATACATATTCTATGTACAATTTCAAGAAAATAAATGAGGTGGTGATACAGCAGCATACACAATGTACAAAACCACATGTATTTATGCACATTGCTGCTGAGCAGGTCTCAGTGCCTCTTTCTTGATAGATTTCTTAGCCCTGAATTACTGCATAACTACTCTGTCAGCACAATAGCTTTTATGTAGGTGTCAATGACAAACATGTTGGCCCCATCTACACTGCAGAAGAACCACACCTCAGTGCACAGGTGTGAAACAGATACAATACCACACTGTTTTATAGCATAGCAATTCATTTTGTGAATTTATTGATGTGATGTGGCTACTAGAGAGAGCAAGGAACACAACCAAAAAAAGATAACGTTATCTGGCAGTATTTCAGCTGTGGTAAATCAGCATATTGCCTTTGAGTCAACAGAGCTGTACCAGTTAATGCCAGCTGAGGGTCTGATTAACAGGACTCCTGGGAAGGAAGGGAAGCACATGGTCACTCTGTGGTTACTATCTGTGGTTCAATATCAACTAAATATCTGTACAAACAGAGACATTTTCAAGGAAAAAAAATATATACCCTCATTTTTTAAAAATGTATGTGTATGTATTAAATCTTTGTGTTTTCATCTGTTTTGAAGCTGAAGTAGGAATGAGTAATTAAAAAAAAAGAAATAAAGAAACAAGAAATAAAAAAAGAAAACAAGATAAAAATGAAAAGCAGAAAGCCTGAGTTGGCTCTGCTAACTGTGTTCAGAGGGTTCTCAACAATCTCAAATGAGAGATATAACTTTTAAAAGCTGATTTATATTTTTTTTTTTAATGATGTCACTGTTCCTACCTATTCTGTGTATTGATATAAAATAAACAGTTGGAGAAGATTAAAAAGTGGATTTAAAATAAAACATAAGACCAGCGGAAGAGGGAATTGTCCTTTGAAAAGGAAAAAAGGGACTTGGGAGAAGATGTGGGAATGTAAAAAGAAAGCTGAAGACAAAAGCTACTGCAGTACAAAGGTGAAGTAAGAAGCTTGGTGAGCAGCTGGGAAAGAACAGAGCCAGAAACTATGCCAGTGAGTGGAAACGGTTAGTTTACCATTTCTGATGCTGAGAAACAGACAAAATCAAAAATCTTACACTAAACCATGTAAGAGGGCAGATTCAGGAGTTTTTAGGCCATAGATATTCTGCTGGATAAACTTTCATCAAATATGCCTGATTAAAGCAAATATTCCCTTGAGATGAATCATTTCAGATTCTACTTTCCGTGTAAAATATTTTTGCTCTGAAAATGACTGGTTTCTGAAACCAGCCCTCAAAATTCATTAGTCTAAATTTGAGGAGTTGTCTTATCGAGAGAAGGAAAAGCTGGGTGAGGAACCACAGGCCTCCCTCTGCCCAGACTATTCTTGGCTCATTCACTTCCCTGAGCACTGAATTTATTCACAGATTGGGAACATTTCCTGCTGCTACTTTCTAGCACATTTGGTAAAGTGCTGAATCCCAAATTAGTACTGTGGTGTTGCTAGGTTTTGATAAATGTGCCTATAAATTGTTGCAGAAGTCCCTGTTTTATTCAGAAAAGCTGTCGCTGTCAATGACAGAAGTACAGCTTGAAGTGAAATATTTTTAATATATTTAAGAAAATACTTTGTTAAGGTATAATTTTCTTCACACACAAATTCAACAGCCCAGCTCTATTTACAGAACTATGGCATTAGCTCTTACACATCAATAATATGTAGGCTTTTAGTTAACCTAACAAATATTTTGCTGTGAGGCTGATGCATTAACATGTTGTATTAGTGAGCACCTGTCCATAAGGAATTTGTCAGACTGTCATCAAAGGCTAAGACAGGCAATCCCTGCTAAGGGTAAAAACACCTGGGGATCACAGCAATCACTCTGAAGGGAATTAAAGCCATAGATTAATCGACCGTAAGAATAATTTCCCTTGTTCATGAATCTGGATTTCCCTTGGCTGCCAGAATTGTAGATGAAAATGAAAAACATCCCTGACCTTCTCTGTCAAAGAAAAATGCTTCTCTCTTTCTCTTTGTCTGATGTGCAGAGATGGGGAAATTTTTTTGAGTGATTTACAAGGTCTGAGGATTTCAAAGAAAAGGTGTCAATAAAACAGTATCCAGGTTCTCATTTATTTTGCTGTGTCCTGACCCATAAAGAGACATTAGAGAATGTTTCAAAAGTTGTCAGCTTGTATCCTTGTAGTCTACTACACTTCCTGACTTCAAAGTCTGTGATGCAGGTCTATCGGTTAGCCTGTGTACACAGCATAAATACTTGAAATAAGACTGCATGGATCTTAGGAAAACAGAACTGTCTGAAGAGAGGTGATAGGTGCTCAAATCTTTGCTCTCTCTGTAACCCTCCATGCAGTCTTTGGCAAGACAACTTCTCTAGCTTCCATTTTTCCATCTGAAAAATATCCTTTCACGGGAAAGTCATGAGGTTTCATTGAATAGCCTCTAATTAGGAGAATACTTAAGCAAGTGTGTCAGTTAAGCCCTTTTCAGATGAACAGTTTAAACATGTGCTTAAATGGTATCCTGAATTAAAGTTTACTGCTTACAAAATACTTCATATCTAAAGACAAAAGATGGTATATTAGCGTTATATAGGTAAGTTAAGTTAGGGCTTATTTATACACTACTCAGCATGGGAATAAACTGATCACTTGGCAAGGCAGTTAGCTTGTTTACCTTTTTACTGATTGTGCTTGCTGGCTTTTTCTATGTGCATTATTTCTGGATGAATTATATTAATGAACAGAGAGCTTGATTAAGACGCAGGCACAACAGGGCTAAGCTGGGAAGGAACAGTCTGACCTGTGAAATATTTTGAGACTACAGAAATGTTCCATTTCTATGTCATTATGAAACCAAAGCATTTCAAAACATTTCAGGGGAGGAAGTATATGTGGTAAAAGCATTTATCCAGAATGCAAGAGAGAAACATTTAAGCCTGTTTTCTCACTCTCCTGCTGACCAAACAGGTATCAACAAGCGCGGTTCTGGAGTGGGTCTTCCCAATCTGATCAAAAATTCTTCCCTCAGCTTCCCCCTCTCCTCTTTTTATCCAAAATTGTATTTTTCTGTGATGTGATTGGATTTTGGGAAATCTGCATATTCTGACCAAATCCTGTTTCTTTGGAAGATCTGTTCTCTTGGACAACCAGGCATCGACATCACTTTCAAATGTGGTTAAGTTCACAGTAGGTTTCAGTCACTGCAGCAGAATTTATGACAACCACATGATCAGAATAGTTCAGGGCTGTTTATCTCCCAAAGGTCTTTAGGTGTAGGTCTTCATCTAATTGAATATTGCTTTCTTGATAAAGCCTGGCCTAGAAGCAGCAGCTGTTCAATAATAAATGGCTCTGAATACAGACAGAAAGTTTGCTACTTTCATTATGGTTCTTTACCTTATGAAGCAGTAAGCCAGCTCACAGTTTCAGTAAGTTTATTCCTTTTATGTCCAATCTTAAATAGCACTTACTTCCCCAATAAGTTCCATTAATCCTTAGCAAATAAATATTGAAATATATATAAGTTTTATTTTGGAAGAATGATTTACAGGCAAGGTATAGATTTGTGAGTTTGGAGTTAGGGTTGGTCTCAGTGAACACAGAGTTCTGTTACATCGTAAGGAACACACACCTTTCTCTGATGAGATGGGTGAACATAAATTATATGGCTTAAGTAACAACAAACTTTTGGTCCTTTGGGAGTTCCCTAAGGATTTTGTCTTTTTATTTATTTGTTTCTTCTTGTTTCTCACATAAATAGATGAATACTTCTTAATCTGTGGGGCTATTATGAGCATAAATTTGTTAATGGGGATGAAATGATAAGTGCCACATAAATGACTCTGAACAGCTTTCCTCTGCACATATACTCACATCCTCTTACTCACTTTTCTCTAGTTTTGGTTACTGCTTCCACTTTAATCCATCCTATGTTTGAAGCTGCCTTTGTGACTATAAGATTAAACATTTCTGTCAAAAGGAGAGATAATCACCAATCCAAATGCTAAGGCCTTTCTCCTTGTTTCTGGGACCCCATTTCTGGCTCATTAAGAAGTGCAGAAGGAGGGTGGGAAAAAAGATACTATTTGTGTTTTGTGAAAATGAAGGCAGGTACAGAGGGATTAGTATCATCAGCAAAGCCAGGTGAGATCTGCCACTGTCAGAGAATAAAACCTTGGTGGGCAGGTATTCCGCCAGAATGGATTGGTCTGGTGCAGGGAGACTCTCCAGTGTTTACTGGACATTTACATGTAATTTCTTTTCTTCCAGTTTCAGTTAATGGACAAATATAATAATGGAAGTGCTTTGAAGCATAGAAATGGAGACTATACACCCAGAAACAGCTCCAACTAGGGCAGAACACAACAGCCCATCTGCTCAGCAACAGATGTCACTGTGAAAGCATCACCTTTTATCTCTGCTCTTTACACCAAAACCTACTGAATAAAGAATTATTTTGGAGTCTTCTCACCCATGAACTGGATCCAAGTTCACTGCATGGTCACCACCATTAGAACTCATGAGCTCCAAGGAATATAAGAAGTCCCTACCATGTAGGCAGTGTGATTTTCAGGAGATCTTACCTATGAATTCCCTTGATAGTACATGTGTGGATGGAGAAAATCAGCTTTGTTGCACTGCAGGCATAACCGTGTCTGGGAAGATCGCTTTGGCAGGCAGCACAAACCATCCAAAGTCCTGATGGTTGCTTCCTCTGCCCTACACAACAAAGTGAACTAATGGGTAATCACTGCCTTCTTCTGCCTTGTCAAAAGATGGGGTACAGCTCTTCACTTGATGAAGACTTAAATACATGGCTTGTTGAGTGCAGAAATTTGGCCACACCTTCCTTGGGCAAGACAGTGAAAACCACAGCAAGAACAAGAACCAGTTTCTACAGGCCAGTTTAATGACAGTGATATCCTCATATGCAGAAAAGTTATTTTAAGTGATCTACAAATGATAAAACCATTTTTGGTAGAAATCTGAAAAAATACATACGTAGCTGTGCATGTGTGAATGTGTGTATTTAAAAGAAGAACAGACTGGAAGATCATTGTTGTGATTTTTACTTTTAGTTACCAAATTTATATATACTTTATATATACTGCAACACAAACCATCTTATTGAAGAGCTCGCTTTGATGCATTTTTCCTTTTTGAGTTATTAGTAACTCATGAGATTTATGCAGGGAATCAAATTATTCATTTCTGCAAGGAAAAGTGAAAACACAAAGACTAGGGAAAGAAAATACTAAACAAATATATTACTTTGATCCTAGTGCAGCATAGTGCTAAAGAGATCTTTTTCTTTACTGAAGTTCCTCTAGGAGCATAAAGACAAAAATATAACTCCAAAAAGATTTTTAAAGATCTTATAGTGAAGTAATGAAAATGTTTTCTGTTCATTAAAATATCTTAGTGGTGGATAAAAATAAGAGTATATAAAGTTAAATCATAACATTATTGAAATAATTTGCAGTAATAATAAATATTCCTGCTCAATTCAATATGAAATAAGATTTCATCTATAGCTTCACCATCTTTCTTTTTCAGGCATTTGGAGGGCTTGTTCTTTCTGATTTCCACAGAAGCTGTCCCCAGGCCTACTATAATTAGTACAACTCTATTCCATGATTTCTTGTCTTCCCAGCATTTCTGGGATCAGGCCCAGAAAAAGGGCAAACACAGGGAAAAGCCTTTGCGCTACTCAGACTTAACCTTTCCTGGAACAGCCAGGTCAGCAGGGCCTGGGGAAGCCATTCTCTACCCAATGGCTTACAGACCCTTCTTCTCATCAGCAAGAGCCAACATGAGAAAGCGGAGAGAGCCTAAATGCCCAGGCTCCCTGACCCCTCCTCACAGAACTTTCCAGGAAAAACCACGAGATGCCTGTAGGACTTCACATCATTAGCTGCTCACTTTCACGCACCATCGAAGGGCATTTAATAATGTATATCAGCAGAAGCAACACCCAGCGTTTTCCAGAATATTTTGCTTCCCCAATCAGATATTTCAAGTAACAAGGGAATTTCCATTACCTTATCATCTGTATTTTCTTTAATTACTCTATTATTTGCTTTTAACACAGTCCAACCAATTTAGTTGAGGAAAGGTAATACACATTTGGGTATTCAGAGATTTATGGGAATCTGTAACACACAGATGTCAGGTTTATTTTATTAATCTCAGCAAAAGTTTTGGGAAAAAAGTCTCTATATAAAATAATACAATAGGATACTAAAGTCACTTCCAGCCAGAAATTCCTGAAAATATTTATTTTAGTGATGTCATTAATTGTTTTTCCTTTAAGGAACATAACCTCACTATGCCTCAGCTGTCTGTATTACTGGAAAGCTGTTCATGCTTGTTCAGATGAAACAGTTTAAAAGAGCTCAGTTCAACACCCTTTTGAACTATATCAGTGTTCATGTAAATAAACTGTACAGCTCTTTCACTTAAATAGATACCTTTTTGATTGAACGGACCGTTCACTAGTTCTTAGTTGGTAATGGAAACATATCTCGCCAACATTTAATTACAGCTCTGTAAAGGTTGCTTCTTTTACAAATCAGAAACGCTTTGGCATAGTGTGTTCTCTCAGGTGCTATTAGTTTGTAACATAGCTAAGGGTTTCAGCTAACTGGTCATAATTAGAAGACATGTGAGTACATGATTCACATGTTGTTAATTAAAGTTGCTAATAACACTCAAAGCCTTTGTATATAACTGGCAGCTACCTGGATACTTGCTGCACATGCAGCCTGTGCCTGTGAATGCAATGCAGGTGCCATGTGATCCAGACCATCTGGTGAGGGGAAAGCCTGACCCTCCCCAGCGCAAACAGTGCAGAGCACTGAGAGGAAAACAATGCCCAGGCCTGCACAGAAGGCTCTCCATCCCTCTTTCTTTTTCTTTTTATAAACACTAAGGCTTTCCCTGAAAGCAAGTACTAAGGAAGGTTTATTAGCATATTAAACAACAAATAAAAACAGAGACTAACAAGAAATACAAGGTGCAGCATAATAGACCTATCTGTAGAAAAGCAAATTAGAGATTTAGACAACTCAAGAAAACTGGAAAGTATTCATTATCTGCTAAATTTTAATCCTGAGTAGAACTGTTAATTTCAGTAATATTCAGTGGTTTATTCTACAAAAGCCAATTTGAGAGATAATTAACAAGAGCAAATCTTTCATTCATTATACTCCAGGTTTGGTTGTAGCTGGAATTCAGGGTGTGCAAGACAAACAAAACTGAAAAAAACATGAGATGATTAAAAATTAGACAAATTAAATCCTGCTTTTGTTTAAGGCAGATATCATAGTATATATTCATACATAACAAAGCAGCTCATGGAGAATGTGTATGGCCAGCTGAGTATTGAAAAAATAGCAAGTGGGAAAATTTAAAAAAAGAATACAAAATCAATGCCAGTTACTAAAAATTATGTGCAGGTTAACTATATGTTCAAAACTAAGCAGTAAGTAGGAAGGAGTAGAAGGCAGTCCAGCATATAATCTAGTACAGTGAACGTAGAACAAAAAATCTGTCTACTAAATTTGGATGTTCCTATAATACTATCTCCCATAAAGAAAAAAGGTTAAGCTTTAGAGTAGATCAGTTAAGAGTGGTGACTAGGTCAGGAATTCTGAGAAAAAAGGGCCAGAGTACAAACATGGGAGAAGATAAGGGCAAACACAGAGAGTTACTAGATGGAGGAACCTATTTATTTCTTCCTTCTGCTTCTGATGCTTCTGATTCAGGAGAGACTATGTAACACTCACTGGTTTCTTGACTGCAGTAAGATGTTTATTCAGAGAATCCTAAATCTGTGCCCCATATCTGAATTTTCTGTTAATGTCTTTGGTGGACATTAATGTTGTACTGCTTTCACCTATATGGACACTTAGAAAATGGCTGAGCCAGAGAAATGCTTGTCTTTTGTGAATGTATTAGAATCTATGACTGGGAAAGTAGACAGTTACTAGCATGTTTAGCTCCATAAATGCAGAGCCTGCACTTTGTTACCTTCTAAGAAGGCCTACTTGACTTGTGTTATACCATCTAAGGAAACAAAACTTCATTTGCCCATTGAATTCTCATTTAATCAAATGATTAAGTGATATTTTTTCTTATTGCCTGGATTTCAATTTACCTTCTCTTTTCCTGGATTTATGCATTACTTATCCCTTTTATTGTTTCTTCTAATGGCTTATTTCCTTCTGGTAGCTATTTCATCATCCCTTCAGTATAGCTGTGTACTGAAAGGATGATGAAATATAGTACATATAGTATAGAGAGCTGCATTGGATCCCCAAAGGCTTCTTGGGAGATAATGTCCTTTCCACAGTGAGTTATCTACTGACATAATGAATGAGATGTTATAAAAAGCACTAACATAGAACATGATTTTAAGAGAAATTAGGTGCTTGACAACTTCTAAAACTCCTCTTTGAAAGCATTATTAGATAGCTGGCAGACAGCTGATGCTGATGGTCTTGCATGGCCCAAGCTAATGTCTTACTGGAAAAGCATTTCATGGGAGTGAGGGAAGAAGAGATTAGTCACCATAGCTCCCCTTCAAGTCCATTGCTGAAAGGAGGCAACTACAGCCATGGTGCTTTCTGGTCAGCACTGGCATTTAGAGGACAGAGAGGTCTCACAATGTTGTACTGTCATTGCCTTGCTCCCCTCTGCCACGCATGGACCTCCTGAGCACACCATCCCTGTGATGTCAACCACTGGCTGAATCTTATTTGGCAAATGAAAAGCAATGAGCAAATAGCAGTACAGCCTAGCAGTAAAGATTTCCAAGGAAACGGGAAATCCCTCAACAAATTCCAAAGATAATACAAAATGCTATGCTTTTCTACAACATCCAAGAAGTGAGAGCAAGGAGGCAGAAAACTCAGCTACCTGTGTATGCTCAGCTGAAGTAAATCAACTGTGCCTTCTTGAAGCAAACAGAGTTACAACAATTTAAAATACGAATTTGACCCCAAAGTTGGATAAGCTTACAGAGACATTTTGATTTCTTATTCCTTCCTGGTTATAGAAGATGATGACCAAAAGCAATTGTGCAAAAGACCTGAAAACTCCATACACCCGTAAGTAATTGACCTTATGGTAAAATCCCCCATGATCCTTTGCTGCAGAACAGGAAGGCGTTCAACATCTTTAGGCAGCCTCCTAGCTGTACGTGCTTGAGAAAATCCTTTTTGATCAGCAAACCATTGATTCTGAAAAATGCTATATTTGATCACAGATCTTGACTGAGCTCAACACAGGTCAGTGGAGACAAAAAAAATTAACCACTCTAAAGTGCTTTTAAAGATTCCCAGACTGGAATAAAGAAAGATATGACATGTACACTTATCTGTAATATAGATTTTTCTTCTTTACATTTGCATACCTCTCTCAGAGAATTACATCCAATGGTAGCACAAAAAAACCCTTTCTTCTGCAATCATCTGTGTAGGCTGCACATAAAATTGACTTGAGGGTAAGAACTTGCCTGTCAGAAAAAGCAGATAAGTTACTTTTTTTAAATTACTTCTGTGTTGTCAATTGAACTAATCAATCCAGTTCAAGCACTGTGTCCTTCCCTTAATACTTTTAAGTTGTCACCTGGCAATATCTCTTTTCTAATTAGAAAATACTGAAGATTTACCAAAGAATAAAGTTTGGGAGGTTTCTACTTTGTCAGGTCCAAAACATTCACAGTACCTTGTATCTGAGACTTTTCCACAATTCCAAATTGCCACTGCCTAGATTATTGATCACTTTTCCTTGTGCTCAGGTGCCATGGGTACAAAGTGCGAACAATCCCATGGCAGTCCAATGGTTGCTATGTTGTGTATCTGGAAGATCCTATCCCCTGGGATTTGATTGTGAGGATAGACCTAAGATGAATTTCAAATATCTGTCAGCTATGCTTTCCTCCTGGCCTGCATTTCTCCTAGGAAGACTGTAACAGAAAAAACACCACTTCAGACTGATTGTCACAGAGGGCTGAACAGATAATGAGCTGAAACCTGGACCTGTTTCCAGGTATCTCAGAACAAGAAAGCATTTAGCAGGGAAAAGTCATCTGAAGGATTTTGATACTTTTAATACTTCAAGGTCTGATAATAGCATGGCAAAAAGTGCTCTAGGCTTCCTAAATTCAAACATACACTGGCTGAGAAGATAGCTTCCTCAACTCCTATTAGACTGAATCTGGAATCATTTTTGGATGGAGCTACTTAATCCACTAAAATGAATTTCTAGGAATCCACCTTTTTCACAATCTCTCACAAGCACTTATCATGCTTACTTACCTTCTTACCTAAAAAAGATAGTAGTCTTATTCAATTGTGGATGATTGTGGATGGATTGAAACCTTGATGAAAGGTTCATAGAATGGGCAGCTTCAGTCTTAATATGATCTTCCCATTTTTTGACCTGAAGACATTGGAGAGAATCTCTCAGCACTGTGACTTCATAGGTTTTCATGATCACGTCTCTTTCAAGCGACCTAATGAACACAATGTATAAACTAGAGTTACCTGGTTAGTACTGTTAGACAGAGATGTGTGTACCTCTTCACTCTGCAATCCTTTTTTTGAGAGCAAGGATCTCACAAAAGAATCAAAATTAACTCAGAAATTTTTACATTTTTTTACTCTTTGTAAATTTACCTCGGAGACAAGTCCCATTTCTCTGAAGGGCAGTTTGAAATCCCAGTGAACATGTTTAATCCTCTCTTTGTTAATGGTCCAACTCTGAGCAAGACAGTTTTCAGATACATAAAAATACAAGGATATTGTCCAGAGGAGATTTTTTTCTGGAAACATTATGCAGCATAATTTTCATGGATGATGGTAGGCAGAGGAGAACAGGGTAACTACAAGTAAACAGCAAAGACACAAACTGATAGCAGAGAGCTTCTTTACGGTCAGATCTAAAAGCTAGTCTATTTGTAGTACATTTCTTGTTTGTCAGGATTATGATTTTTTTTCTGCAAAAGGTCAGGTAGCTGAAAAAAAAGAAAAGAAAAGGCAGATAGCTGTGTAGCAGAGGTCAGTAGCAGAAAGGTTGCTGAGTTCTGAGCAGGAATTGAAGGGTTTGTTCTGAAAAGTCACATGCAGCTTTTGTCCTTGAAAAGTAATTGCAACTTGTCAGAAATACCAGTTGTTGCTAGATGAAGATAGAAGTTCAGCATTATTTATAGATTTACACTTCCCAAGTAAATAGATTTTCCCTAATTTGAAATTCTAAAAATGCCTTTAAACCTATTTTTAAATGGCCTTTCTAAATGCAGGGCAGAGTTGGTCAGGCTGTTTTTGACAAAATGTATTTTTCTTGAAAGGTGGTTTTTTATTTAAGCTGAATCATTAATAGAGCTGAAGAGATTTTGAAGATGCTTTCAATGAGATTTCTGGATAAAAGCTTTTGACCTATGTTTTGATACAACTACATTCTGAGAATATGTTCTAAAGATTTTGTTTCAATCCTGAAAATTCCAAAGCTCAAAAGCTGCTGTGAAGCAGAACCATCTTTTTCCATTCAGCACAGAAGATGCCGGGAATATACCGCAGAGCTCTTCAGTCTGTGTCATATCCTCAGCTACCTACACTTTAATCACTTCCTAGTGATTGCATTAATTGTGGTACCCTGTTTAAGGTTTGCAGTAGTTTTTGTTGAAAATTGGGCTAAGCAGAGGCTGAACAAAACAAATCAACAAAATTTCGCTGTAGATAATGCAATATTTTCACACTGATTTCTACTGTTTCTGATGTTTTCTGAGGAATTTGGAATGATCATCATAATTTTCTATTGTTTCAAGGTTGAGGTTTTTTTGGGGGGTGGGTTTTGGCTTTTATTCTTTTTTTAAGAATTGGGCTTGTTTTTAATCCTTTTGTCTTTCTTTCTCTTTGTTTTCCCAATGGGAGATCATACTAGCCTGTCTCTTTAGAGCTCAGACAGGTTATGACAATCCAGCTCAGAAAAACACCACAATTACTGTGTCATTAACAAATCTTGCAGTAACACATGCTGTACAGAAATGTGGCAAGTTATACAGTACACACATATAATAAATACAATATGTTTCACATATAATAAATTAACATAATTGCCAAAAGCAAATGTGGCGAAACTGAAGAATGCTGTTTACGTTTCTGACTATGTATTTTGAGCTCTTACATTAAGGTAGCAGTAACAACAGAGGGAAAAATATGCTTGATGAAGTTTCTTGCTCTGTACTGTTTTGTGTTGCCTTGATTTGTAAAATAAGGCCAGAAGTCAGGCAGTGTAGTAAGTGTTGTTAGTGGGAATTTTTTCAACAAATGTCACTGGTAATGATTTTCTAGATACACATGGATTGTGTGAAAAGAAATAATTTTATTTGCTATGCTCTCTTGCTTATGTTTTCAACTATCCAAGTGCTTCCAAAGTGGCTCCTGCCCCAGCTTTTTGTTAAAATAAAATATATTAAAAAAAAAAATATAAAAAAATACAGATTCTGCAAGCAAGAGAACCAAGCTCTCCTTCATCCCTAGAACAAGCTCATATTAAAGCCAAAGCTGAAGGAGTGAGGTGAAAAAATTAACAAACTACTTACTGCATTTATTGCATTACTGAAATCTTTGTAACTATTATATATTTTCAAATCATTATATGCATGGCTTGATAATTTAAACTTTTGGAATTTACAGAATAATTACAGAGGAAAAAAGACTAACAAAGATAGATAAGGACAGCAGAGGAAGTCAGGGAGAGATGAATGCTTTAAGACATTTGCTTCTGAGATAATCTCTGGAAGCAATTTGTTATTACTGAATATCAGGATACATAACTCCTGATCTGGCATGTCATGGAATCAATTCCTAAAATAGGTTGAGGAAGTTTTAATGCTGAGACAGAGTGAGTACAAAAGAAAATGTAATGAAAGAAATAATACTGGAAGGAAGATAGAAGGATAAGATTTAGTCTACCATAATTTACATATCTAAAACTTAAACATCTTAAACATCTAAGCCTGAAATATTCACCCTTAACTCTCTTTATAGCTAACAAGGAGAAATAGGCAGAGACAGATTTGCCTCATGTTCAGATAGTGATTGAAAGACAGGTCACATGAATCACCTTGTTGCTAGCTTCTGACTATAAGGAAAAGCTAAAACGACTAGCTCAGACTGAAAAATCCATCTTTTAGACATCTACATTTAGGTTAGAAGACTCAGCCTAACTAGCCATCATGTCTTTGTTTTAATGAAACAGACCTTATTTTAACGGAACATCTTGGAGTTTGTTGAGGCAACAATAGTTTATAAGGGAACAACACAGGTCCTTCTGCTGAGGTTTTTTCTTTTCGTGTTTTGTCACTTCTCTTTTCTCTGATTAATTTTACAGTCATATTAGGTAGTGTTTTGGGATGAAATAATACATCAGTCACTACTAAATTGAGGTTGTGTTGTGTCATGTATGATGCCCACTCACAGAGCTGAAAAGTTTGACTTAGCTCACTTGCATTACACTATCTGGGGCAATTTAGTTTATTCCAATGTAGCTGCACAGTGAGGCTTTTGAACTATCCAGAGTTGTTTGGTTGCCAAAGAGGTCAGAGTGGCAGGGTGACTTCAGTTAGTTAATGAACTGTTATTGCTTAAGTTGCCGTGCCACCCTTGCATTACTATTTGACTAAAACCTTTCTGTAACTTCTTCTGAAGTCTCAAAGCTATAAACCATCATGCAAAAGTACAAGTTACACTGGATCAAAGCTAATATTTAGAGCTCAAAAATGCTGTAACACATGCATTGCCTCATCTCTGCCATAGTCAAACTCCCACTGGATAGTTCACTGAGACAGTGGCATTTACAGTATAATTCTTGTCAGTACACAATAGGTTTCATAGGAATTTTTCTGTATGGTAACTCCTGCATCAGAGTTCAGCAAATATAGAATCACAGAATCATAGAACAGTTAGGGTTGGGAAGGACCTTAAGATCATCTAGTTCCAAACCCCCGCCATGGACAGGGACACCTCGCACTAGACCATGTCACCCAAGACTCATATATCCCAGTCTAAAACTCCTGAAATTTCTTCTGACTGAAGAAGTGCTTTAATATCTAAAAGCTTGTCCACATTTTCTAAATACAACAGCTTTCTGTACCGCTTGCCCTTATGTCTTCACAGATGGTACTTCGTAAGTACTATTGCAACTCTTACTGCAAATCTCATAATTCATCTTTGTTCTTTTAAAGGCATGGGAAAATTAAGTCTTTCATTTGCTTTAGAAGATTTCGCAGGGTAAAACTCATCTCACCCTAGGAAATCTGAATTTGTTTCCTAACTGAAACTTTCATTCTTGCTTACTGAAAACAAAATTGTTCTGTAAGTGCAATCTTGTCTGTGCTGATTTGCATGAGAGTGAACAAATCCCCAACATTGTGCAGCAAAACAGCTCATGGCAATAGGCTGACATGTTATGTGTCTCCAGGCAAAGTAAGAAAAGTCTTATGACAGACCTAAAAGATCAGTACATAGCTCAAAACATTACCGTAAGTATAGTAAATAAGCTATTAAAGGAAATTCCAAACTTATCTTTTACTTAAACTCTTAATACAGCTTAGCAATTAATGCATTCATTCTTTTCTATTGCTCAGTGGTTAGAGCTACAGCACACTTCACTGGAATGAGCAGAGATAGCAATCGAGCCAACCCAACGGGAGCAACTTGGTTTTTATTGTTTATAGCCTTCTTTCCCCCAGCAGATGATAGCCTCTTAAGAAATGAGCCTCATGGTATCCTTTAGGATGAATCCCAAAAGATTTGATTTTCTTTCCCTTGGCCAGTGGGTCACAGATTAGTACAGTAAACATTTTCCTGGTTTTCTAGGATTTTCACTTTCACAGATGGCTGAGGGTATCTTCTCAGAATTGCTTCACCTGTATGGATCCAGTTATTCTGAGAAGCCACCCTGGCTACACTGCTTTTCCTGAGCTCAGCTGGTTACTGCTGAGCTCTGGGTGAGGCTGGAGGGATTCTAACACAGTGTGCTCTGCGCACCCATCACACCATTCAATACTGCGCAAGGTTTTGAATCGTAATGTGAGCCTGAATGTGTACCCTTTAAAGCTTGAAAAGTCTACATTTCCTAAGCCTATGGCTATTCCTTTAATAATATGTTTGGCTTATCTCTGTTTTCGCACATCTCCTGATAGCTGCCTCCCAAGTTTCTCAGGGAAATGAAGCCTGGGCTGGTTACAAAGGTTGTGAACTACAAGGAATTATTAACAACAGTCAACTGAGCCTGAAACCTGTGATTGCTTGACTTTTGGCCTGTGGCACGTTCCTGTGAGACAAATAGTGCTCCCCAGGAGTACAGCGAGTGACCTTTTACCTGGGATGTGAGTAGGCAAGAGAGATGCACAGGTGCCATGTGCTATTTGTGACACGTGGTAGCTCTGACTGCCCTTCACCTGCCTGCAAGATGACGAGACCTTGAAAAACAAGGACTCTTACAGGTTTTGGGCCTGATGCCAGTTGTGGACCTGAGTTTGAAGGAATAACATTCCTCCTTTTGCCAGCTCATCTGCTGACCCTACTTCTCTCTCACCCTCTGCCGCTGGAGAAAGCAAAAAGAAGCAGGCCTGTCTCCCTTTTTCTCCAATTGCCAAACCTTTCTGGAATTAATTTCTCTGGACATGACCCAGAATTTTTTAACGCTTGCCATAACACCTCACCTCCTATTTGCTTTTCACTTCTCCAGTCTTGCAGCTCTCTTTAGGTGTGCAATGTTTCCCCTGCGCTGAGATGAATTCTGCCCTATTCAGTATAACCCAGCTAGCAACCTGCAGCTGCAGGGGCAGTCATCTAATGTCCCTGCTTTTCCTGGGGGGTAAGGAGAAGAACTAAGCACACCCCAAGTAACACACACAAGCAGCTCAGTTCCCTGGACCAGTGTGAGAGGCAGACACATCTCTTTCGCATGCATGGTCCTTAAAAGCTAACAATAACTTTGCTTGTATGAGGAAGAGCAGAAAACAGAAGCAGCCTGGCGAAGCTCTGAATTGCTGTTGCCACTGTTGCAATGGGAGGGGAGATGGAAGGAAAAGGGAGGAAAAGGGAGCCCTTTAACCTGGGCTCTGGCACTGCCAAAGTCTGACCTCCTTTTGTCACTCCCCATGGCTACTGAAAGTTGTAAAAAACATTGTCTCTTTTTTTCACAGATGTTGAGGAGGAAATTCAAGTGGGCAAAATCTTGTTTGTTATTGTTCATTATATTATCATTGTGTGTGTTCATATCCATTCAACAGATTCCACTGTCTTTTTCCACTTTTTTCAGATAATTTTTTATAGCTGCCTTTGGGACCTGAGCAAATGTTTCATTTTTGCAAAAATGCTCATGCAAAAGGGTATACTGTGGGGTATCTCTAAAGCAGGCGTCTGCAGTACAGACATTTATAGATGATGCCATGGTGGCCTAGAGTACACTGGTCATAGGAAACCCTGAGAAACCTCCCACATGTTTTAATATAAGGAATAAACTTCTTCTTCTATACACAAATCTATTTCAAACATAAGCCACTGAAAGCTTTGTTGGCCTTGAAATATCACATTCAGGGTTCACACATTCCAGTACTATATAAATAAAAAAAATATTTGAATGTCCTGGTTTGCCTGTAATGGCCTTCAAACATGCAAACAATACTTGTAAGAATGTTCCCAACTCACTTATATCTGCTGAGATTCCTGGATAAAAGTTCCCTTTATTTTCTTTTCACAAATTTTGCTCCTCTTCAACATTTAGATGCAGTTTTCTTTCCCTCCATTGTCTTCTGAAGTTGCAGAATAATGCTTGTGACATGCTTTGGAGATTTAAGTGCAGTGTATCGTTGTCTATAGAGAACAAAGAAACATTA
Organism: Psittacus erithacus; assembly: GCA_009867235.2. Taxonomy (NCBI): domain Eukaryota; kingdom Metazoa; phylum Chordata; class Aves; order Psittaciformes; family Psittacidae; genus Psittacus; species Psittacus erithacus. The sequence continues at coordinate 61,785 of WYDI02003421.1, forward strand.
AATGACTGCCCATGCTCGAAAGCAGAAAATGGTAAAAAATACATGTACCTGCACAAACGTAATCTTGCCCGATATACATAAGCATCAAAACACTCTTTAATAACATGTTCTGGATTCCTACCTCTTTCTTTCAGTTTACGTTCTGGTTGGTGCAAAATCAAGATAGAAACAGATCAGGGCCTGCTTTATCTTAATTATTCTTTATTCTTTGTGTCCTGCCCAGCCTTCAGATTGGCTTCATTCAATAGACAGTATGTACTCTGTTTCATAAGAAATGTGGCAATATTGGATGATTAACCAGGAAACAAATAGTTCAGGAGAATATAAAGCAAAAATGTATTTTATCTAGGAAAATACAGCAATAGAATTTACTGTACAGGGGAAAGAGAGCAGAGAGGGGGAAATTTCTAGCTAAAAGAAAAAGGACAACTGCTGGTTGATGGGCAATCTTTACTGAGATAAACCGTACAACTCTTTAATTGGAGAAAGGCAGCATACGGAAGTTGTAAGTTAGTTCATGGTTACGCATGCTTGAATTACTGCAGTTCATGTATCATGCTGTGTGCAGGAACATGTCCTTGAGAGGGCAAATAAATTCAGTTAGTTTCCTGATTTCATTCTGGTGTAACAAACTGTTAGCTGGAGTGAATGATTTTGAATGTATCTGTATTTCCTTAGGGAGAAGTCTGAATTTCATTTTCCCTGCTTCTGGGTGATCAATAGAGGCTTTCAGTATATCTCTGGTTTTGATATATTGGCATGTTTAAGAATCAAAAAAAAAAAAAAATCTAAATCTTAGAGGAATTTTGTTTATTTCACATAAAATATGAATCACTTTATGATACTTAGAATTTAAAATTCACAAGCTGAGATGTATGCTTACTTATAATCATAGAATCATAGAATAGTTAGGGCTGCAAAGGACCTTAAGATCATCAACTTCCAACCCCCCTACCATGGGCAAGGATACCTCACACTAAACCATGCCACCCAAGGCTCTATCCAACCTGGCTTTGAGCATCACCAGGGATGGAGCATTTACAACTTCTCTGGGAAACAATTCCAGTGCCTCACCAACCTCACAGTAAAGAATTTCTTCCTTATATCCAATCTAAACTTCCCCTGTTTAAGTTTGAACCCATTGCCCCTTTTCCTGTCACTACAGTCCCTAATGAAGAGTCCATCCACAGCATCCCTATAGCCCCCCTTCAGATACTGGAAGGCTGCTCTGAGGTCTCCATGCAGCCTTCTCTTCTCCAGGCTG
>WYDI02003424.1:0-27345 GCA_009867235.2 Psittacus erithacus
GTGGGAGTTGTATTCTTTCGATTCTCTTCCCCATCCCTCCAGGAGCCGAGGGAGGAGGTGGGGGGGGCAGTGAGTGGCCTGTGTGGCAGGCCTTAAACCACGACATACCTTTTTGAGAATACAAACCTACTTGAACCAAAATAACATGCTGTCAATGCAAAATGGCTTTTGTATTCTGTTTGATGAGATATATCGGGTAAAAATAAATGTAAAGGTTAGATTTTCAGTCAAGGCAGATGGTCATCCAAGTTGAGTTTAAGCTTCTAGCTCCTGGTTATTTCTCATCAGGTGTTTTATGATGCACCTGAAGCCAAAGAGGGAGGTCTGTCCCTCCAGCCCTCAGGCCATAGCATGCTTTTTGCATTTATGATCTTGCCATATTGGCTTTTTGTGTACTGTTCAAGGTCTTTAAGTGGAGAGTTTTTCATCTTTCCATATGTAGGTAATAGCTACCTTTTCCTTACAATTGTATTCAAGACCTACTAAAATATGGCAGTAATTGCTTTCCTGTGATACTAACATGCGTTGTTGGAGTGTTTAGCAAATGTGGTCTTTTTTTTTTTTTCTTTTTGTGGCTTCCCAAACAGGCCGTGCAGCAAGTTGTTTCCAACTTACTCATTGCTCAGATAGAGATTTGTGCTGAAGATTCTCCAGAGATTCAGCCTTATTCTCATGAGCGGCAAGTTGAGAAAATTGTTGTTCCGCTTGGCGAAGAGCTGGTAGGAATTCAGAATGCTTACATCCAGGTGAGTTGTTGCACTTCTTTTGTTGTTAAATGGGCAGTGTGTTTAAATATATAATCTCCCTTCCTATTTTAACATCTCTGTTTAGACTAGCAATAACTTTCAAAGGTAATACTTAGGCAATTCACCTTCGACTGTAAGGCAAAGAAAAAACCCCATGATTTCAACTACAGCAGCTGCTGTTTCACTTTGTACCAGTGATACCTGTTACCTTGCAATAACTTAAAAAGCTCTGGTGGAAAGCTTACAGTAGAATTAGCTTTCTCATCCTCTTCCAGGAGTCCTTTCAAAATTAAAATGAGACCTAAAGTGAGGGTTTCTCAATGTGGCTGAGTTTAGTAGGATTAAGATGTTGGGAGTAGCCTTGTGAAAACACTATATTGACTGAAGCATTTTCTCTGATTAAGAATATTCTTTAGAGCTTTAGTTCACCTGTAAGGGTACTTAGTTCTCCTTGATTTTTTTTATTTGTTTGTTTTGGTCTTGGGATTTTATTTATTTTTCTTTCGAGATTAATTTTTTCCTTTTTTTACCAGTAGGTAATGTCCAACTTTAGGACAGATTAGCAGGGGCTAAAACTGTTGGCCAGTCAATGGATGACTTAATGGTCTGTGCTATCTTGGTAAGGTATTGGTAGACAGATGGTGCTACATAAGGTACTACCTTGAAAAGTTCAAAATTTATGTTTGGGGTTTTGTTTGGTTTTTTGTTTTGTTTTGGGGTTTTTTGTTTGGTTTTTTTTGTTGTGTTTTTTTTTTTTGTAAGAAACATTAAAAAAAAAAAGAAGTAGGATTAGGTTAGTATCAGACAGCGACCTTAGAGTATGCTTTTGGTTAAAGTTAAATGATTTGGGTGTAGTTTGTGAAGATGATTGGAAGGCAAACTTGTTTGTTCATTTTCTAGATTGATTTAGGTCAGCTGCTTTCAAACCAGTAATCTGAGGGTGTATTTAAATGAGGAAGTTCCACTGATAAGATAGCAAAAACTTTAAAGATATTTTTTATCACTATAGATGCCTCTGAATGCTTGTACCATGTGCAGGGATTTCATTTGAGGTGTTTTATGCTCTATGAGATTTATGCTGAAATAAGCAGGTAGGTTTGGCTAAGATGGTGTAATTGAGGAGTATAGATAGATGGTGACTAAATCGTCATTGCGGCGTCAGTGGTTTCTATCTCTTTTCTTTGATCTGGTATTTACATTTGTATTGCTACTGCTTTACCTAGAAAATACAACTTGTGACAGCATAGAGGGCGTCAAAAGATGGTGCCCCAGCCTTTTCCAGTTTATGTGGATAAGCCAAGCCTTAGTCTCAGAGACCTCAGCAAAGTGGCTTCTGTACTTCAGTTTCTGCAGAGGTGTTTCTGTAGTTGTGCAGTTTCCTGCAACACAACAGTGGACCTGGGCCATGCCCTGCACTTAAGTTACATATCCATCAAGTACATGTTGCATTATCCTTGTCCCTTGCCAAAAGAATTGCCCGTGAAGCATGTTCTGAATGGGATCAGGATCTGAGAGGAAACTCAAATATGTACATCACTCTTTCAGTACTGCTTTGTTTCTGTGTGATTCTGAAATCAGCCCTACCCCAGTCTGTGCTGCAGTAAGGACTGTGGGAGGCTGTGCTTGATGCTTGACAAAAATGGGGTTGCAGATGGCTTCTGCAGTGAAGAGTAGCAAGTTTGCTAGTAGACCTGCTGGCTACAGCATGTAAATGCACAGCTCCTACTGTACATCTTTATTTCAGAGAATGTATGGGGGTTTTAAAGTTAGTTAATTTGGGGGGGGGGTGTGTCTTAGAGTGACCATTTCAAATTTGGAGCTTAAACAGCTTTGTAAAATCAAAGTAGCAATTTGTGAGTGCTGCTATTCAAAGGAAAGACATATACTTGTGTATCTGTTACACAAATGAAAGCCAGGTGTACTCTGCGCAATAAGATCATGATCTTTAATTTTGACAAACAGTAACAGTAAACAAGATAACATTCCAGTGAAAAAGGAGGACAGTGTAAAACAGCACAATGCAACAATGCCAGAAAAAACACATTTATGTTTGTATACATACAATAAGCAAGGCCCTGAGTACCACAATAGCTGGAATAAACTTTTTAGGCACTAAGCTTGTTTGAAAAATACACAGTATGCAAGACAGCATTTGTCTGTTAAGGCTATATCATTTAGTCTTCAAAAAATACTGGTGAATTCTGTTTTATTACTTCTTTTGAATGGTGACAATCTGATAACTACCAATTAAAAATGACAATCCATTAACTAATGGCTTATAAAGTAGAGCCACAGGTGAGTAACAAGACCTATACTGGTAACAGGAGTTAGGTAATCGTGCTTGACATGACGTTTTCAAACTTTCTGAAATGTTGTTTTTGAGTAATAGTAACTTTTCCTTGGCAGTCACTGGATTAACTGTTAAGTAAACTTTATCCTGTGTCAGTTAAAAACTGCAATTCATTGTGCCCCTGCTTGTGAGGGCCAGTTACAGAAGTTGGTACAATGTTTCATAGCCATAAAGTGTATCTTCAAACTTGAGATTAATTGGTTCTTTATCAGCAGCAGAAGCCGTCTAACATAAGTCAAAATAAATACTATCTTGAAATTCACAGTTTCACATAAAACAACGTTGAACACTTTTCTGCAGTTAGGATATCAGCACATTCAGATAAATACCTTATTTTTATATTTGAGTAACAAGAATGTATCTATAACATACCCACAAGTAGCTGAGTCAAAGCAGCATTTAGGTGAATATTGAATATGGAAAGAGACATAAAATACAGCAAATGCTTTTTGCAGTACGTGCTTAAAATGTCAACTAGATACAGCCTAGTACCGTATGTATGTACCGTATCAGTGTGAGAGGTGATTCATCTACTTCAATGACTATTTGATATTTGATGTGCCAAAGCATTAAAATGCTTTTTCTAACTGGCAAAAGCAGTCAAATTGCAGAAACTCTTTGCCATAAAATATTGTCAAAGGTGAAAATCATTTTGATTTGCTCTTATAAGAATCCTTGGGGAGGGGGGGTGGGGCAAGGGCAAACCAAAGCCTTTTATTTAATGGCTCCCTGGGCTCTCTGTGCAAATCAGTTTTAAAAAAAAAGAATCCTTGTTTTCCACTAACTTGTTAGCTTTCACATCAGTACTGTCTGGAATTTCCAACAATCTGAGGAAATGTTAAAAATAAATAAAAATCAAACAGGAAATAATTCAAGATAGTGAAAAGGAAGTCTGATTTCTCCCCTCCCCCCCCCGCTATGATCCTGTATCTTGGACAAATTGAGAGGGATAAAAGACATGGCAGATACCTTCATTGCCTTGTCATTAGGAAAGAAATACTTTGACATGCATTTAAATTGGCACATCGGACAAAGTGATTCCTAGTTGTGGCCACAACTGGCACAGCATTTGTGTTGTCACCTGGCAGACCAGATTTGAGGGCTTTCTGTTTGGAATAAGAAAGGTCCCAAACCCACAGATTTTTTTGTGATCTGTTCTCCCCCATCAGTTTAACATCCAGTTGATTTGTGGCTGTACAAATGTTTGTGCTGGGCTAGTGCAGGGTATCTGGACAGTCAGGTATAGCAGGCCTTCAGAAGAAGGTGATGATGATTTGCCTTTTTTTTTTAAAAATAATTTTCTCTCCCCAAGAAGACTTTCAGTTTGTTTGCATTAAAACTAAGGCTCTTCTCTCTCTCTCCATCCCAGTCCATGCCCTCCCTTCTCCTTGTCTCCCTGAGGACTGTGGGCAGCACCCACTGGAGGGAACCTTGGTGAGGCTTAGGGGTGCTCAGCCAGGGCCAGCCAGCACTCTCTGATCCTGCTGCTCTGCCAGTGGGTTTAGGTTAAGCATAAAGTCAGTTTTGTGCAGCAGAGTGCCTTGTGGAACCAGAAGCCTTAAAGTTGTTGAGACCATCCTCAGAAGTACTACATAAATCAATTTTGTTTGCCAATTAACTCTACACTGGCAGACACTGGCTCTGATTGCTGTTTTGTATGTTGTAACTGATGAACACAAAAGTTCTATTTAAAGCCTAAATTCTGTGATTGGCAAATAATGCTGATGCTGTACTTACTGTTTTATATAAAAAGATGTTTACTTTTGTGAAGTGTGAAGATTAAACTCTACCATCGTATCTGCAAGGGGAGACATTAAGAAAGGTTTTCTGAAAGCAACACTGTTTGCTACCCTGATTCTAAAGTTTAAGAGGTGTTCTGTAACTATTAAACAGCAAAGCACAAATGCTGCTTTCAGACCTTCTGATGTGTGTAGGACTTTGTGAGCTTGTCTCTCAATCACAGTGTGCTAGACTAGCAGTTGTCTACTTGAAGAATTACTGTATGGATGAAGAGTAAAATAAACAAGCTGTGACACAAAAAATTTAGCTATTAGGAAGAAAAAAAGAGCCTCACAGTGAGGGTGGTCAAATACTGGAACACAGGGCCCAGGGGGATTATGGGCTCCTTGTCCCTGGAGATACTCAAAATCAAATTGTGTGGCCCTAGGCAGCCTGCTGTGCCAGCAGCACTGGCCTCTCTTCAGCAGAGGGCTGGGTCAGGTCAGTGCCAGAGACTGGGAATTTCATTTGTGATTCTGTGAAATGCCATATTATTTATAACATTAATAGTGTGGAACAGCCAGAAGACCACAAAAAGTACTGAACAAATTATTCAGCTGCAGTGTTTTAACATTCAGCAAAATTGCAGGAAGAAAGTGTTCAGAAAACTGAAGTGTTAGGAATAACCACTTTCTATTTAAGAATGCCAGGTACAGTAGTGGGATTACTCTGAGTGTGTGATTAAGGTAACCTGTAACCTTTGCTAGCAAATCTTTAATGAGCATTGAGTCTTTTCTGCTACCTCAGTCTCTTCTCAAGGTTAAAAGTACTTTGGTTGAATGCTTTTTGAGGTAAGCATTAAGAATATTTGCTCCACAGATGAAGACATTCAAAGCAGTCAGCACTGACCTACTCTTACTCCTTGGTTTAATCCCAGTGGTCTAAACCTTGTCGTTCTCTTCTGAAATGAAGACCTGAATGCTCTTTTTTTCCAAAGTGGAGTCTACACATGTGAGGTGATTCTCATGTGTGTCCCATGGGCAGCCCCCACAGGTTTCTGTGCAGGTCTCTGTGCAGCTGGTTCAGTACCAGATGCCCACAGCATGCCCAGGGCTCCTGAGGGCTGTTCCAAGCCACAGGCAGTCTAGGAACACTAGGAATGGATAAGGAGAGAGGTCTCTGCCTTCCTTATCTTGTAAAAAAAAAAAAAAAAAAAAAAGGAACTCCATAAAAATAGTGTAAAAACTGTAAAAGCAGACATGGGAAACTGTGTGTGTTTTAGGTGTTACCTCTGTTGAATTATCAGCTTGGAGTGATTGCCTCGCTAACCTGGCTAAAAAACACATTATAAAATCTTTGAAGGTTTGATATTTGGTCTCCTGTAATTCACCTGTAAGATTCTGCCAGTAAATCAGAGCTGAACCTTGTGACTGACAAGCATCAGGAATGGGAGGCTACGGTCTCTGAAGGAACCATACCTCGTTGTGCCGATTGGCAGCAGCTGGATTTGTGTATCCTGCAATGATGAATGTATCCTGCAAGCATAACTCAGGGCTCTCCAGAATTTCTGCCAACAGGTTTATTTCTCTCATTATAGAGTCTTCATTGGTGATTCCTCTGAAGCTCCTGTAACAATCAACTGGATATCAAGCTCTTTTTAAAATCCACAGTTTTTTCCAGAATATAGGAATGTCTGTTCTTAATTAGTCATGTTTCACAAATGATACTGCTTAACTGTTACTGATCTTGAACAGCAAACAGCTTTTCCTAAAAATTTCAGTGATACCTCAGATGCTTTGTTCCCAGTTACGCAGAGTAGTCTGTGTTTTGACATGCTGCTATAGCTCACATTTACAGATGCATTGTTTTACCAAGTAAGCTGGTAACCATTAATTCCTGAATATCCCTGTTTCATAAAGCAGGCGGCTTTTAACAATTACTGAAAGCCAAGTTTTACTGTTTGTTAGCTTTTAGAACTTGACTGAGAAGTTGTAACATGCCCAAATTGAAAACTGCCTCTCTTTACTGATTTTACTATAACAAAATTAAAATGTTTCTTACCTACTATAAACGATAGTAGGAGGCCATTCTTCAATGATTATGTCAGAGTCAAAAGGATGAGGTGGCTCATCCTGCAGCAGTTCTGGCAGGTAGTATGCTACTGTCACTGACTGTCTCATCTCAGATTGAGATTCATTTGTATGGACTATGGTCACAATGGGTATTGTTATCCCCAAGTACAGTCCTGAGGAGACAGACAGGAATTCAGTAAGATGTTTTAGAAAATGGAGTTGTGTATTCTAACTTGAAACAGGCATTTTATTATGCTTTGTAGTTTGTGTGTATATGTGTGTATATATATGTGAAAAAACTACATGTGCAAATATGTGTGCCTGTGTGTATAAAAAGCAGTATTTTGTGAGCTCTTCTGTCTTTATGTAAGGCAGGGAGTCTGACTTGTTTCTCCCTCAAGAGAAGGTTGTATTTATCTTGTAAACTGACCTTGTGTTGCATTTTAAATATTTAGGAACACAGAACAACATAGGAAGCAAGATAAGGGGGCTGCATTGTGAATTCATTTAGGATTTGCAATTACCAAAAATGTTGCTGTATTTTTGCAAAGCTGTAGGAGAAGGTTGACTGGTCCGCCTGTGCAGTAGCAGTGATGGCTAGGACTGGGAACTTCGCTTCTGTACGCAGTTTGAAAACAAAACTGCAATGTTCTGTTGCCAAAATTACTTTTAAACTGTGTTAAAGTGTTAGAAGAATGGTGAGAGTGGAGGAAATACCTAAGGAAAAGTTTGTGTGATCAGTATTTCTGGTTTCTTGGAACGAAAATAAAGGGTTGACTTGATTACAGCACATGTACTACTACAGAACAAACCACTGTGTGTTGCAAAACTTCTGAATCAACTGGAGAATGGGGAAAAAAGTGATGTCTGGAAGCTGAAACCATATTAAAACAGATTGGAAACTAGGTGCATATTTGTCATGCAGGCACAAGCTATCAAGGACATGGTGGACTTGTTTTAAAGTACTTGAGTTAAAACTGGGTTCTCTTTCTGGAAAACAGGCTGCAAACACATGCTTTTTCGGTGTCCACTCAGACACTCACAATTGGAGAATCATAAAGTAAAATGAAGGCTGCAAAATATTATGGTCTATTTTGACTTATGCTCTGAATATGTTCTTAGAATAGGCTATTTCAGCACTGCTGGGAAAACTAACCCACTAAAATTCCATAACAAAGACCTAATTTATAGCTAACAGCCTATAGAAATAGCCAGTGACAATTCCCAGACAGTTGTGGTGTGCCAATACCCTAGAAACAGGGATGGTTTCCTGCAGATGTTTGCTTCTTGCCTGTACGCAGAGGGAGCAGCCCTTTGGCTCAGACTCTGCTGCAGGCTGACTAACTCTGTTACAGGGAACTGTCCCAATAAACAGGATGGGGTATTTAGAGAAAGCAAATAAGAGTCTCCTGGATTAGGATGAGGTAGTGCATAAACATAACTTTAACATTAATGTGGAACTGTGGTACTAATTACCTGAGGAGTTCTGCTCACAAATGTATCTCATCAGCTTCATGAATCCGAGGCATATGCTCTGTTCATACTGTTTCTCTTTCATTTTTATACAAGCCCATTTGGCTTTTCCGTACTGACGTTTTTCATAAAGCAGATCTCCAAGCTGCAAACACAGTAAGATAATAATTTTTATTTGAAGTTAATAATCTAAACCCAAGCAAACAAATAAAGATCAACCAGTATTTCAGTGCTTTACTTACAGCATCAAGACATCTGCTTCTTTAGGTGTATGATCAGCAGGGGAATGATTTTAAATCTATGCCAGCCTCTACCTTAAGTGCATACTGTTTAACACTTAGTTCACAGGTGCTTCATTTCAAGCTACAAGCTGGCATAAGTAGGCATCCAAAACCAATGCAGTGTGTGTCTCTTACAAGAGTAACTGCATCTTTTTTCTGTTGTCAATGACATGACCTTGAAAGGAAGATGTGAATTTTAAGCCTTTTTCACACAAATTGAGAAGGGAGATACTGCTGATTTTGATCCAAAATTTATTTCAACAGAATTCTAGGCAGTTTTCCTTTAAAATAAGGTACTGTCATCTTTTGGACTTACAGTGTTGTCCTGCACGAATATAATTGCAACAGTCAGGAGTCCCAAACTGTTTAGGTGAAATATACTCAATCAAATAGAGATATCTATAAATTTAAATTATATGGATTTATTTAAAATAAATGTGACAAGAAAACTTGTTATATGGTTAGTAAAGGTTTTCTTGATTTGTCATGTATTTAAGAATAGATACTTGTTTGCATACTTCCTGAGCAGTACAAAGTTTGCTGGGCACCAGTTTGTTTTCATTAGAGGATAAGATTCTTTTGGTAAGATGGGTTGACAAATTGCTGCTTTGTTTGATTATGACCCATCATGCAAAAGTACATGCTTGGTTTTAAATCCAGGTATTTATCTTTTTCAAGTACTTTTCGCTAATGTTTAACATGAGTGTAAAGAAGCAAATGCATTGATTTAAATGAAGGAAACAGGAATATCAAAATGTGAGGTGTCTTTTGGTTCAATTATTTGTAAAATGTCACAAATACTGTAATTCCTTGCTATTTTCTGGCTTTCCTGAGCTAGAATGCTTTGCACTTATGATGTTAAACATCCTAAATGGTTAAAGTAACTTTATAAAGAAACGTACTTTTGGAAGCTAGATGTGCATACTGAAAACACTTTCAAAACCTCCGCTGGGGAGGGAAGCAGTACCTTTTCTTTGCGCTGGATCAGAGTAAATGGGATAGTCTGTCTGTCCTGGGGATTGTTATTTCTAGTCAGCTGCTGAATTGGCTCTGCCATTTCTGCAAAAAAATAACATTTCTGATTTTAGTCATGAGGCTGGAGAAATAAGGATGTAATTCATTCTGTTCTTTCTCTTAGCTAAACTTCAGAAGACTTTGTAACAATTTCAGTTTACCCTTCAATATTAATAGAAAAGGTTAACTGACTTCTATCTCTGTGCTGTTATGAACAGATCCACTCTCCCACTCCTCATTTATTGCAGTTACACAGGCATCCATGGAAAGCTTTTGGCAGTGACTGGTTTTCTGGCCCTGCGCCGATGATGGTGCCCATTTCAGCAACTCTTTCAGTGTTGCATTCATGTGTATCCACATAAAGAAGTAAATTGAGTTGGCTGCTCTCATTCACAGGTTCAAAGAAATACTACTGTGGAGACTTTGCATTTACAAATGGTGTTTTATGCCCAGTATTTTACTTCAGCATTTGGTATTATGCACATTTCATTACTACTTATCTGGCGTTACTTCAGTGGAGGGCCACCCACCTGGTTAGGGCAGGATGAAGCACGGAAGGGACTGGAAGAATCTGTTGTGCTCACACTGGAGGGGAGGAAGTGAAGGTGGGGTGTGGAGGGGGGGCTGAAGTGCAGAAACTGTAGATGAGGGAGGGGAAAAGTGTCCTGTTAAAATTCCTCAGTGTATACTTCACTGAAGAACTGTATTTCAAGAAGATGCATGAATGCTTAACAAAAAAATTAGAATGTAGATTTGTGTTAATTGCTTTTTGTTGCATATTAGTTTTACTCCTATGTACTGTCTGATTAGACACCAAGTACATTAGATGAAAGGTTTTATTTCTGTTTGGAAGGGACAGAAGACTGTTGACTTGGAATGAATATTAACATTCTAGAAAAATTGAAGCATAACTTGTATAAAGCTGGGAGTAGAGCAGAACAAGTTTCAGTGTTCTTTTTGTCAGGTTCCATTGCACGTAACAAGAATATAGAGCAGTTCAAAGTTCTCAAATAGTCACGGTCACCATAAAGCATTGGTAAAGATAAAATGGGATGCAACAACATTATTTGGCTCATAGGGACACTGTTTTCATGCTGCTTATTCTTGCCATTGCCTAGTGTCTTGCTCCTTGGAACAAGAAGGGCTCAAGAGCACAGTCCGACATGTATCGTCACCTATGGTCTGAGTGTGCACATTTTGGTGGCAGATTATTAGGTAAAGGAGAGTGTTAATAGCTGACTGTTTCTGAAGAACTCTAAGCACCTGCATGCTCACTTACCAGTACTGGGATGGAACTGAAATGTGCAGTGACTTTTTAAAAGATTCTCACAATTTATAAGAAGTAAAGGAACAAACCTCTCCTATTCCCAGGTGTAGTGACACTAGCAATCCTCCTGTCTGTAGTAACCATTACATTTCCCAGCCAAGCTCACATGGATAGAAGGAGAAAATATATTATACTTGCATAGATAATACTAGCATATTCTAGTACTTCTTCTAGTTTTGCCATTTAAATATGATTGGATTAGGTATATTTGCAACTATGGTTGCCCTGACATCAATTCTAGCTGCAGTTCAGAAACAAATTCTGCTTAAAAGTTGATCCCTAACAGACAGGCATGGAAACTCTGAATATGAGGTTAGTCTTAGGAGTAGAAAGCCTCTCTTCTAGAAGAGTTAGTCCCTTGCTTTTCAAAGTTGAAGTAATACAGACATTTGTGTACTTTGGTGGAGGATTAGAAAATTGAATCTTTATGTGTAGTGTTTGAAAGTGTGAATGTGAGTTTTTGCGATATATATATTGGACATACATGAAGAGTTTCAATGAAATAAGAGCCTTTCTCTTGGGTGTTTTAACTGCCTCAGTATTTTCAGTGGAAAAGGCAGGATGTTGGAGGAAAAGAGCCTTATCCATGTTTCAGAGAAGAGGAGAATTAAGATGCAGTAGAATTAACCTGGTTGCTTAGTATATCTGTAGCTGAGCTGGGAATCAAACCTACATCCCCTGGCATCCAGTGCAGGGGTTTTAGCTTTAAGACTATTTGGAATTGTAACGATCCTTTTAGTAAAGGGGAGAAAGTTTCACTTCAGTTAATTTAAACTTTTTTTTTTAAGTCATTGAGAAAGTTTTAAAATGTAGTAATAACTGAGAGAAAATTGAAAGTGGGTTAGACTTCAGCACTGAGTTTTCTTCAGAGAACTGGTAAACACTTTAGGATTCTAGAACAATTAACTTTGTTTTTATATTCCTTTACTAATAAATATGGAGGAGTGTTATATTTTTCCTATTTTCTTCCATATTAATGCATGGGATAGGGGGATTACAACCAATTAAAGTCCTTTCAGGAGTTTTGTTTGGTGAATCCATGTCTGTCAGGGATGACAGCATAACATTTGGATTAGAAATATTTTAACCTACACAGTACTTGAGATTATTCTGACCAAAAGCAAATGAGCTGCTTGGTTGCATGTCATCTGTCAGTCCATGCTTGCAAACTTGAATACTGGTGTGACTAAAAAGGCAAGGGGAGTTGTAGCCATGTAGATAGGTAAAGACTTGATTTAATTACATTTCAAACTTGTGATGACAGTGGTACTATGGGTATTATGAACGAGGCAAATCTTTACAAAGGGATTTATATAGATGAGGCATGCCTGACAGGACACGTTCATAGCAGCAAGACTGAGCAGTATTTAAATTATGGTATATCTTAATTGGACCTGCTGGGAGTCTGACTGATGTGGGATGTACTTGTTAGATGCGCCCTTAATAATGTACATAATGCACAAAGTTCACACAGAACTTCGTGATTCTAGAGGAGGAGACATCCTTTGTAATGCAGGGAACCAAAATCTTCATGCTGAAGAGAACTGCTAGAACCGCACCTTGGAGAGGTGCATGTGAGCCCCACCTTGGCAGTAGGCTTGGGGCTGGGTTTCGGTTCAGTTACCCAGCGGTGGAAACTCTGCTCCTTCCCTGCACGCTTCATGCAGCAACTTCCCTGAGCTTGTTTGTTAATGAATGTTCTTGCATTGAAACTAGAGTTAAGAAATTTAAAAGTAACCACTGTAGTATGTTTTCTGCCTCTACTGTAGTAAGAATAGATAAAATGGAGTTTTCAAGCCAAGAAGGTTAGGTTATGCCTTTCTGCACCCTTTGTTTTCTTTTACCTTTTTGTTGCAAGGTTTGGCATAGGTTGGTCAGTCAGTCTGCAGGATTAAGAATTTGTTAGCAGTGATAAATTGCAATGGCAGCCATATAGATAGATGCCTGTTGTTCAATTCTCCCAGCGGCTTAGATTTTTATTTTTTCTAGAATGCTTGCAGTGTTGCTGTTAACTGTAAAAGGTGCTAACAAGCTCCAAAGCAAGTCACCTTTTTGAAAGGTATGCTGTTGAATGAAATGGGTGTAAAAGCCTGTGGCAGTGTGGAACTGTTGATGGGAAGGTTGGCAGTGTTCCTATTTTGCAGACTTCCCCACTAGACTACAGGAGATACAGCACTTCAGACCTTAACAACAGGATGTGTGTCTGCAATTACCAGACTGGCAGTCAGTAGTCAGCCAAGTAAATTTCTTGTATTTTCTTATTGTGATGCCAGCAGCTTGCTTAGGGCACACTAGTCCAGAGTGGCTCTCTGCTCCTGAGTGCCAGGGAGGATTTCTCCCCTGAAAAGTCCTCTCTGTTGCCTCTCTGTTCCCTGAGGCTCAAGTACACTACAGCTGACTGGATGCTAAACTGAGATATTAACAGATGACTTGAACTTTGACTGGACCATGCGAACAGCCTACGGGTTTGCCAGATTAGTTTCACTTGAGATGTAGCCAGCTCCTGACATGCAGCCCTGAACAGAGGCTGAAGGAAAATCTATTTAGATTTTTGTAATGATTGCTTAGCATTACAAAGTAAACTTTTTATAATACACTAACTAAAATGTGATAAAATCCTACTTCTGATGTGTTTTCTAGACTTGAGAGCTTGTCTAATAGATATTTGAAATTTCAATCCCTTGTTTCATGTATTGGAATACCAGATCATTCTGTGGGAAGGAATCTGGTTTTCTTATACACAAAGCTCCTCTTGAGGAGCAGCTTTGTGTCTATCTGTGCATTAAACTGGGAGCCCCTCTCCTTTCCTAGAAGGTGAAGCTGTCAGGTTTGATGCACTGGTCACTTGCAAACCCACAGCTGCTGGTGTGTGTATTGAACTCAGTGAGACGACACCACTGCTGTGGGGCAGCCCAAGACCCCTCCTCAGGCAGCGAGAGCTGGGCAAGCCAGAGAACTCTGTTCTGATGGGGTATTAATTTTCATTGTTAAAACATTAGAAAGGGAAGATAAGTAAGGCTTCTGGGCATGACTGAAGAGGAGGCTATACCCTCTTTGTTGTGTTGGGATATAGAAAATTTTTTTAAGTAACAGTTGTTTCACAGTGGTCATGTATAGTAGTATGTTGCTTAAGGCTTTACTGCTTCCTGGCCTCTGAGAAGGTGAACCAGGGAGATGCTAAAGACTGACCTCTGCTTCTGTGCAGGACACAAAGTAACTTGCAAACTCACAAGTCTCTCAGTGAGCTAAGTTTGCAGTTACTCTGCTATTTGTTGTAAGTTATCTGACTGGTTACAGGCTTTCAGATTCTTAAGTTTTTCTTCAGCTGAAAGTAAACCATTTCTGAATTAGACAAGCCTGGGAGGCTTACTGTCAGAAAGCTAGGTCAATCCTTTTACTTGTTTACTCTGCACCATCTTTCAGTTCAACCATCTTTAAAGAACTTGGTAATCATAAAATCATAGATTGAGGTTGGAAAGGACCTCAAAGATCAACTGGTCCAACTAAATTTTGGAACTAACCTTTTGGAGAGGTACAGGAGATACTCGTAAGAATGCTTTTGCATGTAGTGAATTTAATAATTAATTCTTTTTTGGGTAGTAATTAAATATTAAATTAAGAAGAATGGTTTTGTAGGTAGTCATTTAAATATTTAATTAAGACTGAAATCTCACATCAGTTCTTTTAAGTATTAAATAGGTCAGCCTCCTACTACTACATCTGCTTCTCTCAGAAAACCATCTCGAATTGCCCTGCACAATGCTTTGCTCAGACTTTATGCCTCTGAAGCTCACAGAGCTGCGGTGGGATCGTCATCTCCCTCAGTCCTGGCCCTCCCCGGAGGGATCGCGCATTCCCCTGTACCAGCCGTGCCCGGCTGCCCCCGGCCCTTCCCCACAGCTGTCTGGGGACACCAGCAGGGTGCCGGCCCCGAAGACTGGCTTCCCCTGGTCTGCGGTGACGGGGGAGGCTGGCAGGGTCTGTGCCACTGCCGCCCGGTGCCCCGCGCAATGGCCGCGGGGCTCCCTCCGAGGAGCGTCTCGCACGGGGCTGGAGGGGGACACACAGCTGCTGAAGGTCAGGAATAGCCGGGAAGGTTACGGTATCGGCCGGTAAACTCAGTAATCCCGCCTGCCTAATACCCCTGAAGCCCCGCCGGCTGCTGTGGGCGTAAGTGGTTTAGCCCGGCCCGAGAGCGGCGCGGCGCGGCCCGGACGGCTCTTACCGCGGGGCACGTCCACCTGGTGCCCCCTGCCCACGCTCTGCCAATAGCTCAGCAGCCGCTCCTGCTCCTCGTCCTCCATGCGCTCGGCCGCCTCCTCGTCCGGGCTGCTGCCGTTGCTGTGGTACGCCGAGTCAGCGCTGTCTTCCGCCATCCCGTCCAGGTCCTCCAGCGTGATCATCGCTGGGTTGCCC
This sequence comes from Psittacus erithacus, assembly GCA_009867235.2. Classification (NCBI taxonomy): domain Eukaryota; kingdom Metazoa; phylum Chordata; class Aves; order Psittaciformes; family Psittacidae; genus Psittacus; species Psittacus erithacus. The sequence continues at coordinate 15,399 of WYDI02003424.1, forward strand.
GGCTCTGCGGTGGCCATACGGCACCCGCCCGTCTCCATCGCGCCGGGCCAGGAGGGGAGCGGAGCGAGCGGGGCTAGTCCGGGCTGGCCTGGGCGCGCTGCCGCCGCCGTGCCGCCTTATGAAGGGCTCTCCCTGCTCCGGGATTTGAGGGCGGGGGAGGGAGCGCTGACACACGTCGGGGCGGCCCCCGCCGAGGGAGGGATGGACGGAGGGAGGTGCGCTGGCCCCGCGCTGCCCTCCCACGCGGGCTGGCGGAGCACGGCTCTGCCAGCGCTACTTTGCCAGCCAGCCTGATGCTCTGTAGCTTCGCCTTTGGTGTTGTAGGATCCAAGCAGTGTAGATCTCGAAGTTTGTTTCGTATGTTTTTTCGCTATTAAGTCTCTTTCTTAGCTATTTTCTTCATCATCATTTTCTCCCTGCTGCTCTTCAGGTCCTGTTAGACCTTCTTTATTGTGACTTTCTTTTAATGTTTTCAAATAAAGCTTGAAAGACAGGTTTTTCACTTTGGTAGTGTCTGCAAGGTCATTCCAAACTGGCTCCAGTCTGGAGTGCAAAAGCCATGGGTCATTTCATTATTGAAAGTCCAGCTTTGGAAGTTGACAGCTGCATGATTTTGCCATTGCTGCAGCAAACCTGTCTGAGAAAGAGGGGCATGAGCAGACCTGTCCTGTGGATGACTATGACAATTAAAGTAGGATCTGAATTTGAATCAGGGCTCTATGTAGAGTCTGTAATTCTATTTGTAGTTGTCTTTCATTGCAACTTTAATGTGAAATAAGTGGGTAGGCAGGAAAAAGAAACCTCTGAGCTTTTAAAATTTTAGAATAATAGGAAAATAGTCCTCTGATGTCCACTATTGAGATGCTTGCAGGAGGATACCAAGGGTTAGGGATGTAACTCTTTGACTCTGTGATGTGATGCTTAATCTCCCCACCTCCACTTTTATTTTCTTTTCTGATCAGTATCTTTCAGCTGAGGTTCCCCAGAGCCTGATCCTGGTATGAAAATGAAATGTTGATTGCCCCAGAAGCCAGAGTTGTGCAAGTCCTGACTGTGCACTTCTGACAATACAGGTTGAAATCCTGCCGTTCCTATAAAGTGTTTCTTCTGTTAGTCAAAACTGACCAGACAAGGACTGTTGTTTCTTTGAGAAATGGAGGGACAACTATCAGTGGGAACATCGTGAGAGAACAGTCTTGATCTAGTGGATTTAGCATGTGGGTATATTTTGCAGAAAAGTGGGATGCACTGGGTGCAGCAAGCGAAGCAGACAGTTCTACTGCAAGGATGCTTGGCCTCTTAGTTGTGGGCAGTATGTGAGCATCACAGGCTCTTCTCTGATCTGAAATTCACTGAGAAGGCAAATCCTTGCCAAATGTTGGCAATAATGCTTTAGGGTTTGGTTGGATTATGATTTGATTTCAAGGTCAGCTACCTAGTGTACAGAATTGCAGGATTCATTGAAATCATGCTGAAGCACTGTATTTTCTGGCAGTTACCTGGTTTTCCTCGCAAAGGGAAGTTCCTTGAACTTCCCTTGTGGGGCAGCTATATGGCTGTGGGTAGGTACCTTGAAGGAAGGCACAGTGGGAATCAATCCATGTCACAGGTAATATCTAATCACATGTTAGTACAGTGCAAACAGTGGCTTCACTTTTGTGGGAAAGGTATTTTTCATGCAATTTTGAAAGTTGGATTATTAATACCAAGTGAGGGCACCCTGGCTCTGGGTGATTTCTTCCAGGAAACTATGATTCTTGAGAAGAGCTGACCTTTTGAGGCCAACATGTAGAGTCTCTTCTTCTACCTGTCCTGCAGAAATAATTCTGGTGCTTTCTCATAGAAAACAGCCTCAACTCGTTTGTTCAAGCGGTAATTATGCAAATGGATAGTTGCTAATTATTTCTGTTGAGAGGATTGCTAAGCATTGTTGTGGAGATGGGGGAAAAAACTCAGGAAAAAACAACAACCAGAAGAATTGTCTAAAATCACAGCTAAATTTCTCTACTTGTGAGAAATGCCACTGAGTTTTGACTGGCTACTTGTGAGAAAGAGGCTGGTGAGAGCTTCAGTTCCTGCTTTAAAGATCTACCGGCACAGATTACTGTGTCTGTATTTTGTTTGCCTTTGGTTTGTGATGTTCTTAGTAATTACAGGCAAAGGGCTGTGTTTGATAGAGTACTGAAGAAGACGTTGCTCTCAGCTCAGATAACAAAGTAACTGTTACAGGAGTTGAACAAAGTCATTTGCTGTTGTAATTTCATGTGTGACTGTTGGCTAATAGTCACTCTTGAGATAATATGGTTTTGGTAGTTCGGTATTCTTTGTGCTTTCCTGGCAGGTTCTATTGCTGAACATAAAAGAAAAACAGATATTCAGCCTTGCAAATTGAGGATATGGAACATCCTCAGTACAATGCTTTCTGTGTTGTGGCAAAGTGATGACGTTTCCTGAGTGGCAGATGAATGTAGAAAAAACCACTTCCTTCTTATAACTTTACAAGCTAAAGAGTAAAAATATTCTCAGTGAAGTTAGTTGAAAGGCAGAAGGTGCAGGCCTGCTTTTTCTGTAACTTCTAAGAAGTGAAAAATGCTGTAATAGGAGAAAGCAGATGCTAGAAGAGGCCAAACTATCATATCTTTTTGATAAGTGCCAGCTTCTAGGGAAGAACCTTGTATCTTCAGTGTAAACAGCTCCCTGGGGAGTGGGAAGACTGTGAAGGATGAAGAAGTGAATATAAACTTAGCAACAAAACTGTCAAAGGCACTGAGATCATTACTCAGTTGATCAGTATTGGTTTGAGAGAGTTCCAGTATCTGCTTAAAACCGGTGTACCCTGCTGTGTCCCTGATACTTTATTTTTGTTGTTGGAAAGGTAAGAAAGTGTCAATAGAATAAATGCTCACACAAAATAGCACTTTCCTACCTGTTGTTTAGAGTGAGTTTGTTAAGGATGCCAGAGAGGGACTCTTCATCAGGGACTGTAGCGCTAGGGCAAGGGGTAATGGGTTCAAACTTAAACAGGGAAAGTTTAGGTTGGATATAAGGAAGAAGTTCTTCCCTGTGCGGGAAGTATTTCCCTACTCCTGGTTTTAGTGGTCCCCTGTTAAGTCAGACCGTTGGGCGCATTGACGTTTCCATACAGCTGTAGGTGTGACATTAGCTCACCAACACGCAGACCAGTCACATTTTAGCAGCCTTCCAGTACCTAAAGGGGGCAACAGGAAATCTGGAAAGGGACTTTCTACAAGGGCCTATAGTGACAAGACAAGGGATAATGGCTTTAAGATGAAAGAAGGGAGATTTGCATTAGATACCAGGAAGAATTTTTTCCCTGTGAGGGTGGTGAGGCACTGGCAGAGGTTACCCAGAGGAGCTGTGGCTGCCCCATCCCTGGCAGTGTTCAAGGCCAGGCTGGATGGGGCTTTGGGCAACCTGGTCTAGTGGAAGATGTCTCTGTCCATGGAAGGGGGTTGGCACTAGATGAGTTTTAGGGTCCCTTCCAATTCAAAACAATCTGTGATTCTATGATTTTCTTTCACATCAATTCTGCACCTTGTCCGGCTCATCTGGAAGGGGTCTGTGGCCTGTTTGGGCATTGAAAACACTGGAGCTGGATTGGCTGGGAGAGCAGGGGAAGGAGGTGAAGGAAATGGCAGCTCTTTTTATATACAGCGTGACTGTATGAACTCCTGGTCAGATCTACCATTCAAGACTGGGAACGCTCAGAAAGTTTTCTGGCACTTTGCCTTTCCTGTGGACAGAAGTGGACCTTCTAAGTCTTTGTTTTGGAAAGGAACAGTCTATGCAGAGGCTGTTTTCTCTCAACTTGCTCCCCCACTCTGAAATAAATGCATTCCAAACAGTTGTTTATGCCTGGCAGATTTCTTGTTTGTGTTTGGTACAGAATGCTTGCAAACCTGCAGTGAAATAATTAGTCTGGGTCATTTGTTTAGAGCCTTTGTTTTTTATTGTGCCAAGAGAAAACAGATTAACAGCAGGTTTTGGTGAAGTGTAGCCGCAACAGCAACAGTTCTTTGCCCCGACAGTTGTGCTTGTAATACACATGGTGCTCCTCAGCTAATGTAGCTCCAAAGAGCAGGTCCTAAGCTAATCTCAGGAGCAAGCTTCAAAAAAACCAGTGTGATTTGCTATGGAAGATATTCAGCAAACCCCCTTATGTTCTTACAAGTTTAGTGCAGTATGGGATAACTTTACCAGGTGTCTTTTATATATTGGTAGTAAATCTGTCAGTTTTTTGAACTCTGTGAACTAGAGATAAGCCTTGAGTCCTACTAAGCAATTAATTTAAATGAATTCTACAGTTCTGTTTTTAAATAGGTAACATAAGACTTGAATGTTTTGGAAAAAGTGAGCAGACTTTCCAGAAGTATTCTCTTTTTAATTAAAAATAAAGTTATGGAGGCAAGATAAATGTAATCACTCTGAGCAGCACTTGTTTCTGTATCTCTTCTAAGTAGGTTATGTTTACTGTTCCTTATTAGTTTTGAAGCTCCAGGTGACTGAATCCTGCTGTCTTTCATAATAGTCTTCCTTGGTTTGTTTTGCAGAAGATGATTAAATCAGACAGGGCTGTACACTGAGCGAACAGTGACAATGTAATTTTCTTACATATTATAAACTAGGTCAAGAGATGAAACAGAAAAGTACATGTAATGGAAATCTCTTTTTTAAAAAGGCTATGCAACAAGTGCAAGAAATAACAAACCAGGTCTGGAGCATTATGCTTATGTGGCCATTACTTTTCAATGAAAACATTAATTTCCTTTCTAGAGAAACATCTTTGTGTTCAGAGACTGGCTCCATTTCCACTACTTGAGGCATAATTTAAGCTTCATCTTCAGCATTTCAATTGTGCTCATGTCCGGCTCTTTAGGGTTTGATGAGAAGTTAGAGAGCTATGTCAAAGGTATCTCATTCAAATAAAGAGCACTGAGTTACCCCTTGCATGGTTAACCTTTTTTTGTTTATATTAAATGACTCTTTTTTTATAAGCTGGCATAGATATTTCTGTCTTTTCCCTTTTAAAAAGACTTATCAGATACAGGCCAGATTTAAAAACAATAACAACAAACTGGTAAAAAATGAACTTTTGAATTTCAAACTCTTAACACAAAACCAAAAATGAGAAATTAAGTTATTGTGCATTTAGATTTCCAAGTGGCTCAGTGAATGTTTTTGACTCTTTTAAGAAAAGATATTCTATTCCTTTTTTTTTGTTTTTTTTTTTTTTCTTTTCTGGAAATTCCCATCAATATTGTAGTTCCAATTGGTGTCTGCTTATTGGTGGTGGTACAAGTGCTTTATTTGGTCTAATTAATCCATTAGTCTTAATTAGAAGGGGTGCTTGGGGACTGTTCTGCTTTGCTTGGGGAGCTGCCTGAGGCCATCACCAGGCTTCCTGAGGATTAAGGTGGTTGTAAGTGCCCTGGGGCTCTTCAGCTGCAGATGGATGTTCAGCCCCTGCAGCAGGTCTGACATCGACTGTCCAGGGATGCATGGGGTGGGCAGTGATCCTCAGCACCATCCTGCCTTTGACGTTGCTCCCATGGGCAACGTGTCCCCTTCAGCCAGGAACAGTGTGCCAAGCTAGGCTCCTCTCAGCAAAAGCAGGAAGCTGCCAGTCGGAAGGCCAAGAGTAGAGAAGAGGAGCAACCTGAGACGCACCAAAGCATTCATAATTTTGGCTTTGCTTCTATTATTTCTCATCAGCCTTTATCTGTCATAATCAGCTTAGCCTGCTGACTTCAGCTAGCTGTTTTCCAAAGTCCTGCTGGCATGGAGCTGGGGGCATTGCGGAAATTCCCCAGCACATTGTTTCCCCAGTTTGGCTGGTGCTTTTACAAGTTTTCTTTCACTATTCCAAAGTTCTCTTTGCTTTTTGGTTCTTTGGGGCATTAATGCTGGGGTAATTGATGATGGCAATTATCCCCTCTTCCCACCCTTTTCACAATATTTGCCACTTAATGCCACATAGGCACTGGACACACAATAAGAAGCTAAAGGAGTATCAACTATAAAAATAAAGCAAGCAGAGAGAATGTGTTAAACTAAGCTGCCACTGTACTGGGAGGATATGAGTAGAATGTGGTTGTTAGTAATATGTATGCATCCTGACAGGCTCTAGTAACCCAGCATATGTGGGAGGAGGACAAATGGAGTGTTGTCACTTCCTGTATAAACACACACTGCACTTTCACAGTTGGCTTTATTTTCCGTTAGGGTATTTTGTCTTTGCAATCTGAAGACCTACCTAGATCAGTATTGCCTGAGGTGTGAAAGTTAGACCTGCTTTTATTGCTTCAGTTGGACTTGATTGTCAGTGTGCTGGAAGAACAGCAGTAAAAGGATTAGGTGTCTGTTATGCTATAGCCTTTGAGCAGTTCAGCTGAACCAGTATTAAAATACCCAGAAAACCTGGGAAATGCACTGGATGTAAGCAGCTATCAGAAACCATCTGCTGTCAAACTATGTCAAGGTTGCCTTTGAAAAAGCTTGCTGTTGTGCACTAAGATGTTTTTGGGGCTACTAGCCAAGTGGGCCAACAGATTGTAAGTAATTTTTGTAGAACAAATCTGATTACTCCAATTATTACAGAGTTAGCACTCATGCAAAACTAAGTCTGTGAAAAAAATCCTGACCACCTAAGGCTGAGAAACAAAAAGGAAAAACAGGATTAAGATGAATTAGTGCAGGTCAGTTTCCTTGTTTCACCTATGTGGAACGCGGGTACATGTGATGTATAAAAACAAATCGTCTTTTGGTGTGGTTCCTAAAGGAAACAGGGCTTGCTGCTGTTGGGTGCTTATTCTTCTCTGCTTACCTCTCCTGACTCCTGTCCCTTCCCCACACAACTTTCTAACCTGTTGGTTAGTCCTTTGCCTGTGAGAACTTAAATTTCTCAAAGCTCAATGCAGGTTTTCTTGACACCAATACCATTGTAGTTAGGGTTACCAGTCCAAGAGCCACCTGCAGCAGGAGCTCAGTAGCTGGCTGCCCATCCCATTTTGGTGCCTCTCTGCTTTGTCAGTACTTGTGCGATTACAAAAACACAGTGTGTGCTTCCACTTCTCAGTTATTTGATTGATGTGGGGTTATCTTAGGGGCAGGAGCATGTTTATCTGTAGAATAGAGGGCACAAATCCTTATTTAGAGAACTGAGCTGTCTGTGGCTCTTAGAAAAATTTTGTAAACTATCCTAGAAACCTCCTGATACTGGAGAATGTTACAATGAGGTACAGGAATACTGGGTGTCATCTAGTACAGTAACACATTTTTCAGAAACCAGTGCAGTTTGTTTTGAAAACTGCTGTGTTTTAAATAAAATAAATGAGCTGCTGCTTGTGTTCTGTTGTGTAAGATCTTTAAAAATAAAACTCCTTCAATGGGCTAAATAGGCATTCCTTCATACCTTTTGTGTTCTTCTGTGTTTTGTTTGCAGGTGCTAGAAACATTTGCTGGACGCCTGATTAGAATAGGAGTTTTAGCAAGGCGGGATATTCCCAGCCTTACGAAGTACCAGATAATTCTAGCAAGAGATCAATACAGAAAAAACCCTTCTTCACAAAGCGTGGTAAATGTCTTTATTTCATGTTACTAAAGTAATGAATAAATTGTAACACTTCATGGTGTACAAATTTTCATGATAAGTTTTAAGTCAGATTTCCTTTGCAACATTCTGGTTTTAGCCCTCAAATAAAATATACAACAAAATATACCTACTTTTTCCACATTTCTTGATGCTAATGCAAGGGAGTTAAGGAAAAGGCGAAGAACTCCCTTTCCAAACTGAAATTGTTTTGAGAACTTAAGTAATTACTTTCTTAAGTAATTACTGACTGCCAAGTTGAAACTTCTTCTGCACAAAACTACATTGCTGCTCCCATTTTTCTGTAAGTTGTGTGTTCAAGAGTGTTTGGATTTTTCAAACTTAAAGAGTATTGCTTAAAAAATAAATAAAAGTAAAAAAGAAAAATGGCTGTGTGCTTTAAAAAGAACATTGGGAAATACACTTCGAAGCAGGCAAGCCAGCTTTTCTGACTGAAATTCTGTAGCCTGGGTAGTTGTACCAGAAATCTCTGTTTTTGCCAAATACTGATGAATGGTTCAGCTGCCAGATTTTCAGTGTTGCTGCACTGAAAAGTAATGAGCTAGTCTTGGAAGATAATACAGGTATTTTGGAGATTATTTTGGAGGTGGGAACAGATTGCATTCATTGATCATTAAGAATTGTGTAACGTGTTTCCTGAAGGCTTTGGAATGTCTTTAAACTGAAAGAGTGTAGATTTAGGTTAGACATTAGGGAAAAACTCTTCCCTTGAGGGTGGTGAGGCCCTGGCACAGGTTGTACAGAAACACTGTGACTGCCGCATCCCTGGCAGAGTTCAAGGCCAGGTCGGATGGGGCTTTTGGCAACCTGGTCTAGTGGAAGGTGTCTGCCTGTGGCGGGGGGCTGGAGCTAGGTGATCTTTAAGGTTCCTTCCAACCAAAACCATTCTATAATTCTATGACTGTTCACTCTGCATTAGTTTGTGCTTTGGCTCTGTTTCTCAGATGTCAATCATTTTTTCAGGAGAATTGTGGTGTGATTCCTGCTGCTTATAGACTTCCTAATTTAATGATGAGTCTGTTTTGTTTTCACAGGGAGTACATCAAGGCATAATTGAAGGAGACTTTGCACTTTGTATCAGTTTATATCATGGTTATGAGCTGCTACTACAAATGGGAGTACGGTCATTATTTATCTACCTTTGTGGTATTATGGATGGATCAAAAGGTGAGATGTCTTTAGAAACATCCTTTCTTTTGTTTCCAGTCCTTCTCATTTAATTTTCCTCATCTGTGTGGCTAGGTTTGCACAAAACAGCTTATATTACAGATGGGTTGCCAGTGTGATTGGTGTTTTGTTCTCCTTCATCCTCATAGGAAACACGTTAGCACAATGTCAAAGTACATTTGAGATAGTAAATGTGTTTTTATGGCAGCAGTTCTAAAAAAAAAAAAAAAAAAAAAAAGGCACAAACTGAACTGGGAGAAAGTACCAGTAATATCTCTGGCGAGATAGAGAATAACCATTAAACAATTTAAACTGAGAAATTGTTTGGTCTTGTAAAGCAGTTTGTCCCCCTGCAGCATGTATGCACAAGTTTTAAGCATCTTTGCAAGAAGATTTCAGATATAGTCACATCACACTAGATATTTCTGTCCCAGATGTGCAACAGCTTCCATGCTCACTAAGCAAAAAGTAGTTGTTGTGATCTTTCTCTATACCTCTTCTTATTTTCTCGAACGAGAACTGTGTGTACTATTCCAGATGTGGGTACAGCATGAATTCATACAATGATGCAAAGATACTTTGTGTTCTGGCCTCAGTTTATTTTCCTAATTCTATCACTGACTATTGTGAGTCTTTTGCAACTCTCCACAATCCTTTTTAGACCTGTTCGGTTGTCATTGCTCCCTGCAAGACCTGGTTTGGTACTGATACCTTTTTTGAGGGGATAGATTTCAACATGGCAATGTCAGTCCAACTGCAAGTTTCTTTTAAACACTGAGTATAGGAGGGGAAGGTTCCAGCTATTTAGATTAGCCCATGCTGTGGCTGTCTGATTTCTTGCTTCATTTTGATTTATACTTCACTGTGTAACTGTGTGGTAACTTAAAAAAGCTAATTTGCCTACAGCAAATTTCCTGGTTTCTCAGATTCCTTAAAATCCCTGTCTGCTGCTGAAAGATGACTGATGGAAAATAGTTCTAATAAGTAGGTCTTCTGTACTGGGGTCCTGCTAAGTTTGGTTTCTAGTCTGAGCAGAATGAAATTCTTTTTAACATTGACATAAAATCATTCAAGAAACTTCTGAATTTAAGCTTTGGGTAAGCTAAGATTTTTGGGTATCTGGCAGCATTTCATAGTCTCAGAAGATGATTTAGGTTGGAAGGGACTTTGAAGATGATCCAGTTGCAACCCACCTGCGGTGGGAAGGTTCACTTACCACTAGACCAGTTTGCTCCAAGCCCCGTCCAACTTGGCCTTGAACACTGCCAGGGATGGGGCAGCCACAGCTTCTCTGGGCAACCTGTGCCAGTGCGTCACTGCCCTCACTGTTTGTGGATTGTATGATTTTTCTAGTGCTAAATGGTTCATGTAACACTTTTTAGTTTACCTGGTCCTGGTAGCAAGACCAAGCTTCTGTCTGTACCTACAGTTTTCATGCTTAAGTTAATGTTCTCATGTTTAAATTCTGTACTGGTGTCTTCCTTGAAAAAAAAAATATTTGGTGCCAAACAATGTTATTTTCTAAAGCTAATGTGAAAGGAGCTTGCTGCTTCTGAGAAAGCTTCTCTTTCGGATAGAAAAAATATATTCATTCTGGAGATTAAATACTAAATTATTTCAACTTTTTGCAAAGGGTTAACCCGCACAAAGAATGAACTTGGTCGTAATGAGGACTTCATGAAGCTTTATCAGCAGCTCCGAGACATGTTTTCAGACACATCTTCAGTGAATGGAAATATTTACAAGAATAAAACAGGTCAGTATTTCCCTTTCAGAGGGGAAATATTTACATTCTGTTTAAATGAAACAGTAGCTACCTCTACATAGTTAGTAGATGCAGGAATGCATTTGCTGTGGTATTTTCAGCTAGTATTCTATATTCTAGGTTGTTTTCCCCAGACTTGTATTTATGTATCCATGTATCCATCCATGTATCCATCTTCTTTTGGTGGTTTTAGCTACCTTCAAACAAGTTTGCTATGTTTGAAGTTTTAAATTTGATTTAAGATGAAAGGTTAAAATAGTACTGTTTGACAATGCATCTTTTACAGTGTGACTATAACAAGAGTAGCCACACTTTCTGAGAAACTGGGTTTAACAAATATGCTTCATAAGTAGTTTACTAGCAATTACTCAGCAATTGCTGAGGTGAGCAGCTCGAGAGGAGGTGCTTTCAACACCTGAGCAGGGGGAAGCTCACCGTCCAGGAGCCTCAGCTCAGAGCGGCCACAGCCACCGAAGGAGCCTCAAGTCCTCGACAGGCCTTGCCCAGGAGCCGGCAGCTCAGCTGACGCGAGCAGCTGACTCACAGGGGCGGAGCCAGGAGCATGGCACCGGCCCTGTCTGGGGCAAAACCGGCCCCAGGGAGCGTGAGCGATCTGGGCAGGTTCGAAGCTGTTTGCGCGACAGTTCGCGCGGGCAGGCGAGTGCGGTGGTGAGCTCTCACCGTGTGACCATGGCCTGGTCTGGGAGTTCTGCTCTGGCTGCCCCAGTGGTGGCCAGTGTAGGCGCTCAGACAGAGCCGATGAGAGAGGAGGCTGCAATGCCGAGCTCGGAGTGTAGAGTGTGCCTGCACTGGTCTCCTGAGAGGAGGGTGCTCAATGGGCAGGCCTGCACTCGGTGCTGCCTGGTGCGGGTCCTCTTGTAGCAGGTGGCTGAACTGTGGGATGCTCTCAATAGACTGAAGGATGTCGGGGAAGCTGAGAGGAAGCAGCAGTGCTTGCTCCAGGCCCAAACTGTGCAGGGGCCTCAAGCGTCTACTGTAGCCGCTGGAGGGAAGAAGGAGGCTGCTAACCTAGGAAGCTGGGAGACAGCAACAAAAAAGCCCAACAAAAAAAGAAGGAAGAGGACAGTTAAAAGCAAGGGGCTTCCTCCTAATTCGGTTGTCCCCATCCAGAACTGCTTTGCTGTCCTGCAGGGGGCTAATGAGGAAACACCCTCATATCAGAAACAACCGGCTGATGCACTGCTAAAGAAGATCTCTACTGGTGCTGCCAGGAAAAAGCGATGGGTCGTAGTAGTAGGGAACTCTACTCTGAAAGAAAGAGAGGCGCTCATCTGTTGGCCTGACCCGGTCTCAAGGGAGGTGTGTTGCCTACCAGGGGCATGGATCAGGGATGTTGCAGAGAGGCTGCCTGCTCTAGTAAGTCC
>WYDI02003427.1:0-14804 GCA_009867235.2 Psittacus erithacus
CAGCCCAGCTCTCTCAGCCTGGCTCCAGAGCAGAGCTGCTCCAGCCCTCGCAGCAGCTCCATGGCCTCCTCTGGCCTTGCTCCAGCAGCTCCACGTCCCTCTTGTGCTGCTGCCCCAGAGCTGGATCAGGGCTGCAGGGGGGGTCTCCCCAGAACACAGCAGAGGGGCAGGATCCCCTCCCTGAGCTGCTGCTCACGCTCTGGGGGTGCTGCCAGCACAGGGGGGTTCTGGGCTCAAGCACTCACTGAAGCTGGGTCATGGGGGGCTTCTCATCAATAACTCCCCATGTCCTTCTCCTCAGGGCTGTTCCCCGCTCTCTGCACAGCTGCTCCACTTCTTTGTCTCTAGTAACTAAATATTAACCTGTGGCTGAGTGCTGGAAATTCCAGGGATTTCAGCTCAATATCAAAGCAATCTGAAGCACTTGGAGGCTTGGAAAGTGCTATAAAGCCCTGAGAAACGTGGCTGCGCTCATGCTGGGTTTTATCCTCATCTTACCTCTGCCAGCTCTAATTTCTGCAGGGAGCATCTTCCCTGAGCTTCCGAATCAGCTCTCATTCCTTCAGTCCCCTTCTCCAACGTTCCCCAAAACAAAACTAAGAGAGGAAAATAGCTTTTTTTCTCTTTTCCCCCTATTTTTTACATGCCTCCCCTATTCATGTGTCTGAATGGTCTTCCTCTGCTTGGTTTCCTCTCTGGTTGGAAGTCTTAATTGTGATTACGAATTCTTTTGGTCAAGGACCGCGTGGTTTTGCAAGTTCATTAACTTGTTACTGATGCAAATAACCTCCGAGGATGCTGTGTAAGCTCAAGTTGTTCAGCGGTTCAGTTCTAGCACTATGGAAAGCGCTGGTTTTCTGCTTGCTCTCCTCAATCTCTTTTCTCTCTACTCTTTCCCAGTGTTCCATATTTTCACTCCCTAACTTGATTCTTGTCTCCCTCCTCTCCCTCGTGAGGCTTTCTCCCATATCCGGGGATGTAGGGGGAAAACAAGGACCTTTGCTTTTCCTTTCAGCAGGTCAGCTCCCACAGGGGCTGGCCTCACCTTGTGCTGCTTGGGCTCTGCTGGGGCTCAGCGTTTAAGGACAAGCTGCTGTTGCTGTTCGACACAACGACATCATTAGCCCTGGGGATTGACTTTTCTGGCCCCTCCAGCTCCCATCACCCTCCCCAGGCTGGGGTGGGAGTTACCCAAAGGATGGGTTTCTTTATGGGCTCTGCAAAGGGTTTTTTTCCCTTTTCTTCTCCTCCTCTCTTTCAAAAGGAGCCGAGCTCTTGATGTTGGTTCATGCGTCTCAGCTCTGCTGGAGAGATGCAGGCCTGGAAGCTGTCAAGGAGGCTCTTTTATGAGCACTTTAAAGCAAAAAAAACCAAAACCAACTGGTGCCTGAAGAGTAGATAGGACTAATGAAGCTGTTTTATCTTTGCCATTTGTACATGTACAGGGTGGGGGGAAAAGGAATCCTACAGAGTGCAGCAAACACATGTAGGGCAAAGCAGTTAATAGGATGAAAATGAAATCAATACCGAGTAGTTAATTAAGAAGCTGGGTTTATTTATGTCCCAGGAGAAAGGCCCCCCACATCTGAGATGCCAAACCCTTGCTGCTTGCACGGGCAGCATCCTGCAGCCCCCTGACAGCCCAGCAGCCTTATCCATTTCATATCCAGCTGTGTCTTCAGTAGGAAAGGGCAACAAGGGAAGAAATGAGGGTGCAGTCTAATGGTCCTCCAGCTCTGACAGCTGCTGCTCAGAGCTGCAAAGAGATTTGGGGTTCATCTGTGCAACCCCCAAACTCCTGTATGTGTTCTTTTGTAGGCTTCATGCAAGGAGAGGGTTTGTAGGGCTCCGAAGTGGGATAAGGAGGGAACACCAAGAGTACAAACGCTTCTCTTAGAAAGCATTGAGCTCTTTTGCTTTTATGCTGCTTGCAAAGCAAAATGAGCCTGATGTGTTTGGTTCTCAGTGCAGTGAAGAATGCAGCCATTCCCAGTAACTAATCCTGTATTAAACTGAAACAGGAAAAGTAAGGTCCTCAGTAAAGAGAAAAGTGCTAAGCAGTGAACTGGGCTGCTGGGTTATCGTGTGTTATCAGCTCTTTTGGGACTAAAGCAAGAGACCAATTTCTGATTAAAGTATTGAGATTGTGTTCTGGTTATGGATTAAATGAGCAAAGGGCTCAGAAACTTTGGAGCATGGATGGATGGAGACTATGCCCGGCAGTGTGAGTGTGGTGCTGGCCCTGGTGTTTGCAGGCTGATTTGGCAGGGGAGGCCGATGGAGCTGGGAGGGAAGAGCAGGGCTGTATGCAGCAGCCCTGTGGGCCTGCTCCCCCATCTGCAGGGACGAGAGGCCTCAAAGTGGGAAAAGCAGTTGTGTTCTCTCTCACTGTCTCGGGTAGGGTAGATCAGTAACTTACCGCCCTTCATACTCTCTGCTGCTGTTAGTATCTGAGTGGAAAGCCAGGCTTTATTAACCTACCTCCAGGCTCTCCTTGCTTTTGAGAGCCACCTATTCTGCAAGAAAAGGTGCTGTTCCTCTGCATGGCTCTTTGGTAGAGGCATCAACCTGTGTGGCTATGGCTACATACCTGTGTGGCCCACTCTTCCTCCCCAGAAATGGTGGGCAGCCCTGTCTCTGCTCTGTCCAGGAGGTGGTTCAATGGGGCTCATCTGGGCTGTTGTCCCCTCAAACCTGTAATGACTAGGGGCTTTTTAGAGCAGGTAGTGGTCCTGGCAGCTTCATGAGCACAAGGAGGTACCATTCCCCTTTGTTCTTACATAGCTCAGGCCACAAAAGCAAGTTTTGACCTTGTCAAGGATGCTTCAAAGCTGCTGCCACAACCTTGCTGCCCATGCAGAAAGTACCACCAGCCTTGCTCAGCTCAAATACCCAGCAAGTCAAGTCCTCCTCCCACAATAGCTCGTGCTGCTTTTACCTCTGTCCTTATTGCTCCAAAGTGTAAAGAGCTCGGTCTACTGCACACCAAGCCCCGCTGGTGAGCCAGGTCCTGGGGGTCTCTGCGGCTTCAGGCAAGTGAGCCTGGGCATGCAGAATGGCAGCAGTGCTGGCAGCTGAGCTGACCACCCTGCCCGCTGGCATTAACGCACGTTTCTACCCCACCCAAGCGATGATCCCTCTAATTTCCACTTTTCAGGAGCTGATGTCAAGCGGATACTGAATGCCCCATTCACTGCACAGAAACGTGTCCCTCCCCTGAATGCTTGTGAGCTGTAATTACTGTGCTCAGCGCATAGAGATGCCAGTGTTTAAAATGCTGGCTGTACATTCGTGTTTTGCCAAGGAGTAACTTGAATAGTGAGCACCATCATTTGACAGGGACATGGGGACTCGCCTCTCATGGGGAGTGGGAGAAGAGGCCATTGTGTTGCTGCACTCATGGAACAGCACTGACCTGGGGAAAGGAACAGTCCTGATTCCATCTAAAGGTCCTGGATTAGCTCACTGAGGAAGCATTTAGAAGTGCTCGATCTGATGATCACATGGTAAAGCAAGCATCAAACAACTGGACATGAAAGGCTTTGGCTCTGCCCAGCCTCCTCAGCGGGGTGTTGAGTACCAGTTGGCGTGGAGTTTTGTGGGTTTCTTTCTCCATGAATGGTCCAAGTCCTGCAGCAGATGGAGAGGGGGAATCATCCAAGTGGAGAGACTGTGGGTTTTTTGGTTCAGATCATGAAAGATTTTCTGTTGTTTTAAGACCATAGACAATATCTCTGTTCCCAGAAAACCAAGAATGGTGTCTCACTGTGAGTAACGCAACCATGGGCTTGAATCATTGACTGGTTTGCATTGGAAGGGACCTTAAAACTCATCCAGTTCCAACCCCTGCCACGGGCAGGGACACCTTCCACTAGAGCAGCTTGCTCCAAGCCAAAATACATATGATCTCCCATGGGATTCCGCAGGGTTTCTTAATGATACCAGCTTTTGTCTCTCAAACTTTAACTGCATTTGGGATAAAAAAAAGACTTGGAGCTCCACATTAGTTTTACCAGTGGGCTCCTGGGGAAGGCACCGTCAGCAGCTGAGGGGCTGTTGTCACCTTTGGGTGCTGTGTTGTGTCTTTGGTGATGGGACATCACTCTCTGGACTGCCCTAGTGCAGAAATAGCAGATATGGTCCCTGTGCAAATTGGTTGATGCCCATCGGTGTCTTTGGTGTCACTGTCACCTTTGGGAACTGCAGCACCATCAACCCCAGTGTCCTAATGTGCTTTCTGTTGGCCTTAGAGACGATAAACATGTTATAGCAAGTCAAGTGCTGACTTCATCAGGAACTAGGTGCCTATTGCTGAGGTGCTTATGAGAATCCCACTGGGCTAAAAACACTTTTTGAAACTTTGCCTTAAACTAATTTAAAAGAATGGAAATGCTGTAGAGATGTTTACAGTGTGCTTGTTTTCCAGAAGCTGCCAAGAGGGTTAGTGCCTGTGAAAACCTGCCAGATACCTTCAAGGCTCCTCTTCTGACCGCTGAGCTGCCCTTGCTGCCAAAACTGAGACATGAAAATGGGCCTCCTGGTCCTAAATCTGCTTTGCTTGACTTTATTTATGATTTTTAACCCCTGCTCTTGCCAGTTCTTGGGATGCGAAGTTGTTAGCTGCTGTTTCTTCCTCTAATGTTCTGCTTTCTGGCATTGCTGGGCCTCTTCTGCAGCAGCGCCTACTGAGAAGCTTGCTCAGCTTTGCTTCCTGAGGTTTATGGGTCAGCCTGTGAGATCAGGCACACACAGCTCTATACAGGGAGGGTTTGATATACGAACTCTTCAGCTTTGTCTGATAAACGTTTGGTTGTGGCATGTGCTCTCTTTGCTGGTTAAAATGATCTCCTCCGTTACAGAAGCTCTCAGTGTCTCCTCTAATGTGAGGAGGAATAATTAAGTCCTCTTGGTAATGCAAATAAATAATGCCTTTGGAGAGTCCTGAGTGCATCATAAATCATCAGAGTTGTGTGCCTGAGATGCCACCTCCTCGTGTGCTGATGCTGAGTGATTACAGCAGGGTGTTATCATGTGTTCTATACAGCTCACCCGCTGGCCGTGATGCTACATGTAGTGGCACTGCCTGAAGAGTCTGGCGATGCTGTGCTGTCCCCAGTGCCTGTTTGTGCCCTGTTATTGTTTTATCAAACCTCTTTAGAACAGGAATGAAGCATCCCGAGATTTTTGACTGTCTCTCCTCCAAATAGCCCTGTTGTGGAGAGGAATGCTGCCCTCCCTCCAGCTGCACTGAGGGGGAAGCATAGAAAACCTGGCCTGGCAGAATGCATTGCTATGCTATAAACATTTAGATGCACATTTATATTTATATATGTATGCTCTTTAATATATATGTATTTATCCATGTATACAGCAACGTTTCATGTTGCTTGGTTTGTTGTTAGAGCTTTAGGAGCTCATACAGAGCATGGGGGCACCTACCAGGATTAAGGCAAGAAGCAAGTTCCCAAAGGGGAACTGGGGGAAATATGGAAGAAGGAGCTACTTTTCCCACTAACTGCCCAACAGGATCTAGCTCTTGGATTCTGACCTGTTTCTGTCATGCTTATTCCTTGGGGTGTAGCTCATGTGCTCTCTCCTTGAGGCTGGTCTTAGAAGACTTTCTGGGTTGGAGGAGGTGGCAGTGACTCTGTTCTGCAGTATCCAGTGCTCAGAGCATCAGGAGCTCCTGTTCATCACATTAGAAGGGAAGTTCCTGAGCCATGACTCTTGCTGGCTCTAAGTGTGAACGTGTGGCTCATTCACTAAACATTGTAAGGGCTGGGGACTTTCAGGCATGACCACAGGTGGGTGTTTAGAGATGTAGGAAAGTTTTCTGTTGGAAACTTGGAGCTTTAAAGACTTGAGGTGCCCCCAGGGTTCGGGAGCAGCTGGGCAGGGGGTTTTGCAGTTTTGCATGGAGATGCTTCCCACCAGCAGGTATCCCTGAGTTAGGGGTTTCACCCATGTGCATTTGGGAGCTGCTCGAAAAAGAGCTGGAGCCTTTCCTTGAAGATATAAGAAGTGTCAGATTTTGCACATCATATCCCAGTTACAGCAGGTTCCAGCGCTGGAAACCAGCTCATGGATGAAAATCCTCCCTTCTCCATATGAGTGACTGAGTGGATCCACCACAGGGCACAATGGCTTCTCTCCTGTTCCCAGAAGAAACCTCCCTTGTGCAGAGCAGAGGACACTCATTGCTTTGGGAGCCTTGGCTGTAAGCTTTTCTGAATGAGCACTAGCAGCTTCCCTCCTCGGAGACAGACTGGCTTGTTTAGTCTGGCCCTTTTGTAGAGTCTGGCGTATGAGCACGGAAAGGAGCTGCAAGAGCAGCTCTGTGCTATGGGAGCATCTGTCTGTGGTGCAGACCAGCTCCCCACAGTGCCTGACCCCAGGGAAGGAGGAGAAGGATCTCCCAGGTCGTGGTGAGGAAGCCTGGACCCCTCTGCAGGGATAACAGCCCTGGCAGGGCTCTGGGTTCCCTGAGATCAGCATCACAGGAGGAAGAGCTCATGGTGGGTCACGGATGCTCTGCTCCTGCCTGCTCCCAGGGCTCGTGTGCATTGGCAAGGGGTGGCCAAGTGTCTATGTAAAAATGTGAAGAATCCAGGTGTGCCTGTGCTGAGGATGGAGGAGCTCCGAAGCATGGCACTAGTGGCTGCCTAAAATCTAGTGCCAGTCCTGAGGCTGTGTCTTGCGCTCCATGAAAGGAGCCGGCTGCAGAGATGCTCCTGATGCCTGAAGAGCTGACGTCCAGGCTGGGTGAGTGGTTGTACAACTCCCCAGCAATTTCCCTTGCAAATCTTCAGCCTTTCAGAGTATTGCATGAACCAGAAACCCGCTCTGTTTATAAGGCCACCTCGCTGAGTGCCAGGGATTGTGCTGGCTGAGGATTGCGGGCAGAGGCCACAAACGGGGGGGGTCACAAAGGGTGACAAAGAGGTGACACGGCCGCAGGAGCACCCGTGGTGCGGGGCGGCGGCACCCACAGCCCCGGCTGCGATGCGGAGCGGGGTGAGAGGAATTTCAGTTCCGGCCACGCTGGAGCAGAGGGCGCTGGAGCCCGATGAAAATCCCGAGGCTGCGGCGGGCGGCTGACGGAGCCCGCGGCTCCTGCGGCCGCCGGGGGCAGGGAACCAACCGCTGCCGCTTCGGACACCGCGGTCCCGCGGCTGCGGTGTGGCTTCTGCGGGGTTAACCTTGGTATTCGTGACGGTGATGGGCGCTTTTCCCCCCTCAAAGGCTGGCTGCCGCGGGTGATGCCTGCCGCGGGTGATGCCTGTCACAGGTGATACGTGTCTTGGCAGCCCGGGGCCGTGCAGGGGAAGATGCTGAGGCTGTGGATGAATGGTTTTCCTCCGAGGCAGTTTCCCACCTTCTTCCCAGCAGCTCTGGGCAGTCTGGGGAGGCCGGACCCCCGCTGGGGTTTCTGTCCACCACCAGCTCAGGTGCAGCCTGTGCTCCTGTCCCTCCACAGCCTCTTGCTCCACAACGCTTCCAGCCTCACCTCCTTGGATCA
The DNA here is from genome assembly GCA_009867235.2 of Psittacus erithacus. Taxonomy (NCBI): domain Eukaryota; kingdom Metazoa; phylum Chordata; class Aves; order Psittaciformes; family Psittacidae; genus Psittacus; species Psittacus erithacus. The sequence continues at coordinate 7,520 of WYDI02003427.1, forward strand.
CTGCCTCCCTCCCTTCCATCTTCATGGGAGCTCTGACTCCTTCGTGCTCTCCCATCTGCAGCCACGTGGAAAGGTGGCTCCTGCCTCTGCCTGGGGCTGCTGCTGGCAAGAACGTGACATTTCCAGGGATGGGTGTTCCCAGGCATCACCCTTCTGCATCGTGGGGCATCAACCCTGGGGCTGCGACTGCTGGAGATAGCGGCTGAGATGCTGCAGGCTTGTGCAAGGAGGAATTGTAGCCCCGTTAGCTCAGAGCTTCTCAAGCCAAAGGCATAACAGCTCTCTCCTTCCCATTTACAAGGAGCGAGGCCCTGTGGGCTTTACTTTGTCCCCTGTCTATAGGTGTGATGGGTCCCCCAGGCAATGAGCTAATGTCCTGAGTGGTTTTTGCTGGCTTTTAACCCGCATCTTCTCCCACCAGTGAGGGAGCAGCCCCCACCCCATCCCATTTCACATTCTGCAATGAGGATAAGTGATGTGCTTAAAGGATTAACTCCTTCTTTTCCTCAGCCTCTCTTCACTTTACCATGTGAGCCAAAGGAAGGAGTGACCGAGATCGCTTCGTCGTGTGTGTGACCACAAGAGATTAATTAAACAGTAAGCCCTAATTACTGAGGCTAAGGCTGACCGACTTACTGTGCCTGTAAAATAGCTGAATACTTAATTTACATGAGAGTGTGGACATAACTTTCACCATTAGCTGAATAAACAATGAGCACCCAAGCTAAACGGATTGGTTGCCTAATAGATGTACCATTATAAATGGAGCTATCTCCTGGCGCAGGCTTTGGCTGCCCTCAGCCCTGCCAACAGATACAAAAGAGCAGTTTTTGTAAGGGGGAGCTGCTTTACAATGCACCAACCTGCTTTAAACCTGCGGGATTCCCTGCCTGTCAGGATTACTCGGCTCTCGGGCTGCTTATCGAGGTTGTTGTCATTTGCATTCCACCGCAGGTTTGGTTAAAAAATAATAGGGAAGGTACTGAAAGGCAGAAAACAAACCCAAACCCCAGCTCCCAGTGCAGGGCAGTGGAAGTAGGGCATCCAGCTCCTATTCCTGCCTTTCAGTCTCTTCCTTAATAACAATAATAGATTCTGAGGAGTGAAAGTTAATCTGCAGCTCCAGAGCTTTTTATTGTGTTTCTCCCTTTTTGCGTGCATTAACCTTTCAGAGCTGAGGAGGCTGTGGAGTGCGCACAGCTTTTGTTTAATGCCTATTATTCTTGCTTGCTGCACGGTTCGTGATCTGGTCCTACACAGAGGAATAGCACATCCACCCATTAACTGTAGCTCATTGAGCACTTCATCAGACCTTCAGCTTGTCTCTTGAATTTGTGTGTTAGGTGGATTGGAGCTCCCGAGTGGGTTTGGGGCTTTGCTGAGCTGAGCATTCTGCAGAGCATCACAGAGATAACAACTGAAACAGGGAAAAGGAAGCAAAGGGCATCTCAATGCCTGTTTTGAGATAAGGAAATAGTGATTTAAAGGCCTTAGAGATCTCCATGTGCTCAGGATTGTTGAGAGTACTTGTAGCAAAGCCTTGGTGGACCTCATGCCTCCTGACTCTGGTTCAGCTCTTTGCCAACAAACAATATTACTTGCTGCATGTTGGCCAAAATAACTCCTGCAGCTGCAGGGTTTAGGGAGGGGAGAAGGTACCACGGTACTGGCTTTGCTTCTGCTTGATGTGTGGCTGAATGTGTCTGCAATTTCAGTCAAAATACCCAGTTTTTAAGGAAACCCTGTCCATCTTTTGCTATGCATCTTTCATGTTGTGCCATATGAACTGAAGACCCCATATAACAAATGGATCCTTGTTTTCTATCATCTGACTACATGTCACTAAAACCTATTCTTTTTCCTAAGCTAAAAAGGACCAAAACTATTTTGAAACTGGGAAGACTTGGGATGTGCTGGTGAAAGGCTTCGAGGAACATTTCCCTGCAACAGGGTTCTGCAGGAGTATGTAATGTGTAAGGTGAACAGTCACTGACCTGGGTCTAGCTTCACCAGGATCTCCTAAGTGTGATCTCTAACTTACTGCAGCTGCAGCATTTTAGACACTGTTGTTACCTCCGCATTGCTTCTTTGCTCCATAGCGATGCCTTCTGGAAGATAAGCTTGCCCAAGGAGTGGTTTCCAGCTGTTCCAGGGCAAAGGCTCTTTTTTCACTATATGAAAATGCTGTAGAGGTTACCAGTTCCCCCTACATGCCCTCCCTCAGATATGTTGCATAGACAAGTGCCTAATTACTGATGTTGCATACGTAAGTGCCAACTTTTTGCAGGTATGAGGTGCAGAAACACCCATGGAAGCTGTAGGTGTCCAGAAAGGAAACCATCATCTTCCTTAGTTCTAGAATATGAACTTTCATGGCAACTGCCATCCTACAGTTGAGGAAGAAGGTGACACTGCAGTGTGATACTCTCCTTGTGTAGTATAGCTTTTCAGTCCTTAAGTTCTTCAAAACCTTAGAGGACTTCAGGCCCTCCTACACTTTGTCATTGAGCACCTCAACCCAAAACTTGGCAGCTGTTTGGAGCTGACATGGAGTTATTTCCGTGTATGTTCATTTCTCTCTTTATGCCCGACGAGCTTCTCTTGCCCATCACTGAGAAGATGACAAGCTCTTGGTCCTTGATCAATCTGTATTCACTAATAATGCTGAAAATAATCCAGGCAAAGTGTAATTCTTTTTGCAGAGTGATTTGACATGCACCTGATGCGCTGGCAGCTTTGCATAATGCACAGCAGACGTCTGCGGGGGCCAAGTAGAGACACTGCTGGGTTTATGTGGAAAAGAACCTGGGAGCAGCCTATCTTCAGCTTGCATTAACCTGTGGGCAAGTGACTGGTGAAATTCCCAGACTTCTCTGACTTTCCTTTGCCAACCCATCCAGCTCCTCATCTGGACTGACAAAGTCCTGGTGCTCTATCACTTTTTATGATGCTTCTCACTCTTGGGTGTCAAGAGCGACTCTCACGTAGAGCTGATCCTGTGCGTTACTCCAGTTTGTCTGATGTCAGCTTTGAATGAGTGTTTTGACATCTGGGTGCTGAGAAGCATCTAGGCAGATTATCAGGAGAGCCCAAGCAGAGGACATGCCTGAATCTTAAGGAGGATTAGCTGTCTGATCATTGCGGTACCACAAGCAGATCTGCAGTGACAGCTAAAGCTCACCAAATCCTCCTCTCTGGTGAGCAAGTTCTCAGTTGAATTGAGGTCCAAAGCAATGGAAGAGAAGGTGTGAACTTGTTGCCTTTCCCTGCTGGCTGGTCAGTCTTGGAGACCGGTGGTGTAGAAATGCCAAAGAGAATAAAGATATGAAGCCTGATTTGAAACTAATAGTACTTTTCATCCATCATTTCATCGCACTTCCCCTGCCATGAGCATGGGGTGTGTGTGAGCAGGTTGCTTTTCTGCAGAGCAAACACTGTTGCGGTATTGCTGGAGCTCAGATGTGGGGCAGTAACACTGTGAGGGGAACACTGGGCACCAAACAGAAGGTTTCTTGTGTATCTTCAACCCATGGACAGCTTTGCTTCGCTTCCCTATGTCTTGATTCCATAGTTATCCATTGCTGTGAATTTTCTAGTGCGGCATTATTCAGATGTTGGTCCTGCTTTTGAAGTCCTTCCTGAGCTGACTGCCTGGTTATTGGCTACCTGGGATATGAAACAAAGAACCAGCAGACTTCAGGTGCCTTCTTCCACAGCCAAAGAATGGCAGCTGGGTTTCATGTCATGGTCCATCTACAAAGGAGTTAAGTTCAAGGGAAACAGTGCAACCACTCTTGGTCTCCTGGTGTTCACTCAAGGGGGAGAGGTGATGTGGAAAAGGTGCTGAGTTGGGACACTTGGTACCTGATTTCCCTCCATGACCTGCTCTGCAAGCACTGTGCCTCAGTTCCCCTTCCCTCCACTTTGAGTATTTAGACTAAGCTCTTGTAAATACCAAGCTTGATGTGATCTCCTGGCCTGGCAGAGCTGGGTGGTGCTGTGAGCCTGGGACGGTGCTCGCTTGTGCATCCCTTTGTGCAGAGATGAAATCCTGTGCTAGGCTAGTACAGCCCAGGGGCTTTGCCATTGATACTGATGGGCTCTGAAGACAGGGTCTCTTTTACTCTGCATTTGCACAGAGCTGAGGGCAATTGGCCAGTGGTTACAGAACATACATGTGCCTAAGAGGATCTGTACTTCATGAGGCCTCTCTTTCCCTTTATTCACTCTTTTACCTTTTAATTCTTGATAAAAAGCACCAGAACGCTTCCTCGCTGCCCTCCCCTCACTGCCTTCAGCACGATGCATTCTGCATTGTCTGGTGGACTCCAGCACAGTCATCAACAGTTTTCTCTCCCTGCATCACAGCAGGCTGTTCCTCTAGCACAGCTGGTGCAAAATGTGTGTTTGGGAGTCAGGAGAGCAGACGCTGCTGTCTGGGAATGCCTTGGGAAGCTGCTTTTCTTGGCCTGGAGCTGTGGACCTTCCTGTGGGCTGGAAGGTGAGGTGCAGCCTGTGGGTTTTGTTGGGCTCTTGGGGGCTGCTTTCTGCAGCAATAACCTGGGTTCAGAGCTTCAAGCTGTATGGGCTTGAAGTGGTGGCTTCTGCACGTGTCCCCCCCAAGCTGTTCAGTGGGGATGTTGGGATTGTGTCCCTCAGTTTCAGCCACTGCCCCTCATAGAGGAAGCTGAGCTCATACCTCTGGAGCACAGCAAGTTGGAAGCCCACTTCTTTTGTGGTTCAGTCAGAACCCTTACCCCCCAAGACAGAGCCAGACTGCCCTGGGAGTCCCTGTGAGCTGCGTTGCCAGGGCAGATAAACATTGCCACTGGTGCTTGCTGCGATCCAAGTGTCCCAGTCATCCGACAGGCAAAGACCTGCAGTATTTTCTCTACCTGCCACCTTGCTGGGGGGCTTCACCTTTCCAGATGGAAGTGCTGCTCCATTAAACCCAGCCACCTGCCTCCAGCTTGGAGCTTGGGACGGAGGTGAAAATCCAGGGCAATGCCTGGTTGCCTGGCAAAGCTGCAGGAGGAGGACAAAGGCTTCTTCTTGAAGCCAAACCAGTGCTGGAGAGCAATGTGGTTTGCTCACCTCTGTCTTTGGAGCTGATGAGGAGGAGTTGCTCATGACCGCATCCATATTTAGAATTTGCCATGACATGCTCTTTGTCCTCCTGTCGTGGTAGATTAGAGATGTCTGCCCTTTGCAGCCCTCTAAACTTTTTGCTTTCTCTTAACTCTCCTGCTCTTTTCATAATCTCAAACAGCCCAACTAAATCCTAATGCTTTCCCTCTTGGAGCTAAATAATCCTTGCAATTGCAATTGCTTTCTTGTCTTTAAGGCTTTCAGTGTTTAAGATCTGTATGATCTTCTCTATGGTGTGGAGGCAAAAAAAGCAAAGCCCTGAGCATACAGATGGAGAAAAGGGCAAACTGGGGGTTAATAGAACATCCCATGACATGCTCACATCGGTTTCTCGCTGTCACCACCCTGCCTGCCGCCTTCACTGCAATGCCGTGGTGGGGAGTTTGCTCCTGGCAGAGGATGGATGGTTTGGTGGCTCTGGGATAAGAGAAGGGGATGTGGGACTCAGAGTTTAACCTGACTCTCAATAGCACCTGATGCCAAAGACAGCACTGCTTTGGTTTTGACTGTTCAGAGCTGTTTTGTCATTCATCCATCCCTCTACCTTGTAAGACCAGGAGGATGCAGACAGAAAGGTTTGTGGAAACCGAAGTATTCCTGTTTTTCAGGGGCTGATTTCTAGCAGGTGAGAGAGGGGATTACTGAAAATGGCATTTTCCCTTCTAGTGGCTGCTGATTAAAGAGCCAGATTTTTCCACTGAAAAAACCTAAGACCACAAAATGTATCAGATTCAGTGACCAGAGGCAGAGAAGTGAAAATTTGTGACAACTGAATAAATCAGCTGGGGGAAAGTTGAGCTTCAGAGGAAAAGATAAATTCATTATAGGAAAAGTATGCAGTGAGGATGAAAATGAAAATGGGTTCAGGGGATGCTTTAGAGAGAAGAGTATTCCCCTGCCCTGTTCCGCTGTGAGCTCCCTGCACACTCCTCCTCCTCCCACCATAAGGTAAAGGCTCTTTCCCTGCTGCCCCAGTTGTGTGGATCAGCTTGGCAGTGCTTGGGAGTGAAGGCTCCCAGGAGGAAACACTCTCAGTTTAATCTCTGCCCAGGGTCTGGTTGAGTGTGTGAGGGAAGCTCAGCGGGACCTGGAGCATCCTGGCATGAGGCTTCATTTCCCAAAGACTTCAGCTTCCTTCTCCAGGCAAAGTTTTTCCTCAAGACTTCAGCACTCACTTTAATCTGCAAATTATCCAATACTGGGCTGGGAAGAAAGTCTTCTTTTAGTGCATTCCCATGGGAAGGCAACCTACAGACTGGAGCAGCTTCTTGCTGCCCTGGTCCCCTGGGCTTACAGAAGTTAGGTGACTGTGGCTGCGTCAGGGTGGCTGGTGGCTGTTGCAGTCTCTGACTCTCAAGGAAGCAGGATGTGATGAACCTTCCTCCCTTTCTCCTTTGTGGCTGCTCCTGGCTCACTTCAGCAGCCAGTGCTGCCTCTGAGGGTACCTTTGGGCTGTGCTGCAGTGTGAGAAAGCCCTTCAGAGATACCAAACCCCTGAGTAAGGAGCCAGTTTCTCCGAGAAATCACCCTTCGGATATTGCCAGCCCTCTTGCTGTCTCCTGAATTCAGCAGATGTTATTGCTACAGACTTGCCTAGTTGGTGGGTTGGTTTTGAACTGAGACAGCTTGGATGACTAAGGCAAAAAACACATTAGCAGCAGAGTCCAGGGTTTCCTTACTGTGGGGGAGTGAAAATGTCCCCCTGTTGACAGCCCTGACTTCTCTGGAAGGTCCTTTCTAGAACTTTATAGTTTGTATCCCAGATTTAGCCTACATGCAAAAGCAGATCCTCACCAGCTACTGCAGCGCCGGTTGACGTGAGGCGCTCCGGGAACAAGGAGGAGTTGGCTTTCTGACTTGTGGTGGATGGAAGCAACAGAGGGTGCTGAAATAAACAGGATTAAAGGATTTCGTCCATAAATACAGGATTAAAGGTATCCCAGCGCTCTGCAGGAGTCATTCAAACCAAGGAGAAACAAAGTAAGTTGTCTGAAGGAAGGGCGCAGCTCTGCTCTGAACATGGCTGGGCACGCACAGCCCTGCAGCGCCCCATCCCCGGGTGCTGGCGCGGGGGGTGCACCCACACCCCATCCCTGCGGCGGCCCCGGGGACTGGATCTGAGCTGAGCACCCCCATT